>CAEFZX010018621.1:0-12035 GCA_903066825.1 Alfaro cultratus | reverse complement strand
TTACTGTAAAATGTAGTGGAGTAAAAGTCGAAAGTATCCATTATTAAATCTACTTAAGTAAAGTACAGATACACGAAAATTGTACTTAAGTACAGTAACGAAGTATTTGTACTTCGTTACTTCACAACACTGGAATTAAATATACATGAACTGATGATGGATTGTGTATCAAAAGCAAATGTTACTTCGTTTATTAGGAAGCTGTCCTGTGACAACAAAAAATCATGTTTCTTTTACAATATGATCAATATTTAGCTTTGTAATTTCATCTCTGCTCTATAACATTAAATTAGGCAATAAGCATGATGTGGGACATTTTGAAACTCACCATGTGTCTTTATGATTGACCATGGCACAGTGTGCAGAAAACAGGGTTGTGAACTGTAATGTTCTCAGGACACCAAAATGGAGACTTTGCTGTGGTTGAGAAATTAAAATGAGATCAAGTAGAGTCATGTTGACTCTGAGTAATGACAGCAGGATCCACTGCGGTCATGTTTAGTGTTTGTTGAGTGGACCCAAAAGCAGCAGGCATGTAAAATATGCCTGCTGCTCTTTTTAATGAAAAGACGAACAAACTTGCAGCACAATCCAAAAGGGTAACAAGGAACAGAACCATGAAACCTGGTGGCGAGGGGAACGATGACAGGGAACGACAAGAAAGGTGACGAGAGGATCCAGCGAGTAGTGGGTGATAAAGAAAAGCTTATTTACTGGGAGGTAGAATACTGAGACAAAGGACCTAGGCTGATGAGATCACAAGTTGCAGGTGAAAGTGATGGGAGCAGGAGGCAGACTGAGGATAGGAAAAGAGAAAGCAGCACACAGAGTAAGGAAGAGTACACAAGAGAAGAGGAAATAAATGTAACACTAAAGAATAGCTAAACTAACGACAAAAATATTGGAGCAACAAAGAATAACTATAACAAATAAACAAAACTAGAAACACCGAGAAGAATGAATTAAAGGAAAAGAGGAACAAGACAGACCTAACTAAAATAAGAAACTAACACAAAATAATAAAACTAGAATGAAATCAAACTACCACAACAACTCAACAACCTGGAATCCCAACAGAGACACGAAATTTAAAAACAACAAACACATGCATTAGGAAAGGAAAAACAAAATATATTTCTGCTTTTATTTTTAATTATGACAATTTTTGGTCCTCCATAACAAAGCTGTATCCTTTACAGATGAGGTGCTTGCTCAACTGCTATTAGCGAACACACCCACCATTATCCCACTCCTTCCAGTTACATCACAGCCATTTCCTTCACTGCAGCAAGACTGCTGCTCCCTTCGTGTAGACTGTCCAGAGTCCACGAATACCGCTCTGCTTTTCTTCACCCTCACGACTAATTCAAGTGACGACCTTACATACTAAAGGTAAACAAAGTATTACTTTTCATTGTTTTAAGCAGCAGAACCAGGAGACCTTTTGCTTTATCCTTTCCATTTACTGAATATGGCAAGATTAAAGTGTAATTCCATCTGAAACGTATTTGGAGTAATCTGACACAATAACATTGTTTGCTTAGGTTATGAAACACCTAGCAAAGGGTACTTGTACCAGATATTTAATATCTTCCTAAACATAGAATATTGCAGGTTGTCAGATAACATTGGAAACATTATTGGAAACATGTAGAATTTATCTCTGTGATTTAACAGTTTTTACCACTTGAACTACAATGTTTAACATTGACCAACAGACGCATTTACATTACATTTCTCTTTGTGTGAACACTATGTCATAAAGACAAGTTTATCTTAAGGCCATGGATCACTTTGCAACATAGGTGAAGAAGTCTGCCAGTGAAATCAACAAAATAAACTGCACTTGGGTGTTGGACTAAAAGATGGTATATATTGTGTGCAATTAAGTTCTTCCTACAGACAACAAGTAAAGAGGCTTTTTGCTTGTTTAAATGTACTTTTTTCTTAAAATAAACAGTAGTTGTTGTTTTTCTTCCACAGCACATCTGCAAAACTGCGACATTCCAACAGCCTCTCCTGGTCCTGTTCAGACATGTCGCTCCATAGCTTTGGGCTTGAGCCGCTCTCCTGCCACGCCTGGAACAAAGATAGGACTCGTACGTGAAACTGCATTCATACCAACATTTAACCATTTCTGTGGGATAAAATGTTGCCACCCTTGATATTTTTTTTACTATACACTGTTGGTTTATTTTAAAAAACAAAAAGGCCAGTTCAATTCCTGTGTGCCTATGAATTCTTCCTGTCTTTATTGTGGCAATGTTACCAGGACAACCACATAGAATCCAATTATCAATACAGGAAATGGAGTGTAAGAGCTTTAATGCAGACATGTAGCTGCATTTCAGCTGTGGGATATTATTACAAATGGTTCCACTATAGAATGCATAACCTCTGGCTTGCTCTACAGCTTGCCCCTGTGTTAGTTGGAATAACATAAAACTGCTATTTCTGATTGCTGTTACATTTATTGACATTAACAAATACTGTAAGTATGTAAATTTTTGTTTGAAATTCATGTGCTAGTCTTGCTAGGTTTTAAAAGTATATTTCAGCAATGGGCTATTTGTAACTACATGCTTATCAGAATGTTCACAGAGAACATATTTTTCATGTTTGCTATCTATATTCAGTTTAACATTTTAATAATGGGCAATTGGACTTGTCACATACAACAGCTTAGGAATAATGTATTCATAGAAAATAGTCATTATTTAAGTATTAGCTGCAAGGCATTGTGTCAGCTCACTTTTTAAGCTTTGTTTATGATAACTGGGTGATTTTTTTAAACAATACTTTACATGTTTACTGCCTCATCAATGCAATGAGAACCAGCGAGAATCTACAATGAAAAAAAGAGATTCCTTTTTTCAGAGTAACTGTTCCACAACCAGAGTAACTGGTTGCGGAACAAGTCATTAATAGTTTCAAGAAGAACTAACTAAATTAAAATATAAAATAATTAAAATATTTATATTTTCCTTTGGTATAAATAGAATTATTTTTGAACAGAATTGAACATAAAGTAATGCAGTACAAACTCTAAAAGCACACATCTGCCAACCAGAAATAGTAAAATAAGAAAAAAAAGAAAAGAAATCAAAACAACATCACCAGTAAGCAGGTTGATTTGAACTAAAGAAAATTGTGGTTTCACCACAGCTGACTGTGGTTTTCTCTTTAATACATTTCACAGTGTTTTTGTGTCGTATTAACATTGCATGTTTGAACATGCATTCTTGCAGAAATTGCTGTGAGTCCTAACAACAATGTGGTGAACATTTATGAGAAGAAAGGCAAAGACTGGCATAAGATTCACGAGCTGACTGAGCACAGTGGACGCATCACAGGTACTGTTACCACATCTGAGGAGGACTGCATTTCACTGGTTTACACCTGTACTTTCTAAGATGTGGACCCTATTGTGTATGTAGAGAAGACAATGAATACCTCTGTTCAAGGAAACGTTTGATGAAGGACATTTCACAGTTTTTCCTCCAGATAACTGGCAAGTTAAGATTTAAAGTGAAGTGTTTTTGCTAACAGGAGGATCTGCTGTCCACAGGTGTTGATTGGGCGCCTGTGTCCAACCGTATTGTGACCTGTGCCTCTGATCGTAATGCCTATGTGTGGACTCTGAAAGATGGTGTGTGGAAGCCCACTCTAGTCCTGGTACGCATCAACCGTGCTGCCACCTGTGTGAAATGGTCCCCGCTGGAGAACAAGTTTGCCTTGGGCAGTGGAGCTCGGCTCATCTCTGTCTGCTACTTTGAAAAGGAGAATGACTGGTGAGCAGGGTTAGGATGATAATGATGACACCAAGCAGAGGTTATGCTAGACTTTTTGTTGTCTGCCATTTTTGACGCTGCCAGTCAGGGTTACTGACAGCGTCAAAAATAATTCCATCATATAAAAATAATTCCATAATATTCTATTTATAAACACCAATTTAAAAAAAAAAGTAAATGGTGCTGTATCAAGTTCAGACGACACCAAAGTGTTTTACACTACATTCAGATAGGCCAAAAATCGTAGACAATGGAGGTTTGAAACTTGGTACCTGGGTACATCCCCTTAAGACAAGGAAAAGAGTTTCTTGGAGGTATGTCTTAAAATGTACAGAGAAGCAACCATTTTGGGGGACAGGGCAAATTTTTGCCAATTTCCAAGTTTACAAACCTTAAACTTTACCAAACTCCTCCTTGGGATGTTGAGGTATTGGTTTAATTCTTGTTCAGTATGCAATTAAGGAGGGGGAGTAAAAGTTAGCAAAATCTTTAGTTTTTGAGAATGTTTAGAGGGCGTGGCCAAGTAGCACACTTATGGTGTGGATTTAGTATCTGTGTTTTTTGTTAATTTAGTCCCTGTGTTGTTGTGTCTATCCATTAATTGTTCCCAGCTGTTCCTTGTTACCCTGATTTCTCCCCTGTGTATATTACCCCCTCTGTGTCACTTCTCTGGTGGGTCCTTGTCTGATTTCAGCCTGTGTCTACCTAGTTCCTATGCAATGCCTTTCCAGTTGCTACCAGTGTCTGAGCTCCTTGCTCTTTTGCTCTCCTGTGCTGACTGGACTTTGTGAGCTTCATTATTCAAACCATAATTTTCATTACAACCTGGGTCCACCACGTCTCATCCTCACCACAAAACTACAATTCATGACAGAACGACCCAACCAGAACTCCGGTGAGGTCTGAGCTAAAGACAGGAAGATAACAACATGGACCCAAATATTTTTTAACCTCCTCAATGGACTATTAAAGAATATTATGATACATTGGCTCCACCCTGCTCTCTCCAGAGACTACTCAAGGTAGTCTCAAAATGTATCATTGCTCTGTGTGACTGGTCACCTCTAATCCCTACGATGGACTTGACGTTGCTGATGGAGGAGATTGAATGGCAATGCCAGGCAACGTTTGCAGTGATCAGTGAGCCACTACCACCTTTGCCAGACATTCCAGCCTTCTACTCTTTGTCCTCCTCCACAGCTCCAGTCCCTTCTCTGTCATGGATCATTTTGCAGCATCAGCCCCAGTAAGTGGGCCTCCCAGTGCTCTGTCCGGAGCTAAGGTAGCCTCCCCGAACCTGAACCAGCTAGACTCCCCTGGCCGCCCTCCACGGCCTCTTTATGGCAGCCTTTTCTTTCTCTCCTCAATAATAATCTGCCTACTCCTCTATTTAGCCTATGTATTAATATAACATAGAATTCTTGTTTAGTTTCCTCTGTTTTGCATGTCAAAAGCCTAAGCCTCTTGAACATGCCAAAGAAATCTGAATTTTGGATCAGGGTTGGGCTATTGATTTAAACACTAATCTGCACTCTGCTGCCACACTGGAGACTGGAATTAAAAGAGCTGTTTTAGCCAAAGTTTGAATGTGCTTTTGAACCAGACATGCTCCAAAGCGTGCTGCCCATAACTCTTCCGTATGTTTTCAGCAAGATGCATTTAATTCACTGTGTGAAAATATGAAAAGGAAACTAATTAAATACATACAGTCAGCTCCTCTTGTACACACCGCTGCTTGGTGACGGCACACATGCACTCCAGCAGGGTGAGTCTGGCGCCATCTAGTGGTTATAGGTGAGTAGAATTCGCAGAAAGCCCACAAAGAAAACTAAAGAACCCTGGGACATAACACATACAATGAAAAATGGAAAAACGTTACGTTACAGTAATACTATTGGAAACACTAAACATTAATTTATGTCACAAAGTGTAATCAAATACATTGGGAAGGTCCTTTTTCATGCACTATTTGCACATTGACCTTATAAAGCTGTTTATTTCCATATCTATTCCCGGTCTTGGTATGATTTGTACTCTATAATCTTATAAGTGTGAAGCATTATTTGATAAGCAGATTGTTAGGATTTTCAGCAGATCAAGCACAGAGTTTTGTCTATCTCAGGTGGCTGAGCAAGCACATTAAGAAGTCCATCCGTTCAACAGTTCTCAGTCTGGACTGGCATCCCAACAACATTCTACTGGCAGCTGGGTCTGCAGATCTTCACTGCAGGTAAGACCAGACTCCTACCTTTATATATCAACTAAGAAACAAACACATTCACATTTTTGTGACAGTTTTAAATCCTTTCTTACTTTTTTTTTAAAGTTAGTGTTGCTATCTGAAAATGTTCATTCAATTACCTTAGATCAGTGTAGCTGTTAAAACTGTTGCAAAACGTCTGTAAATCAGCAGATGCTATAGCATCTCTGTACTTCTCAGGATTTTCTCAACCTACATCAAGGACATTGAGGACAAACCAGGCTCCACGGCTTGGGGGTCCAAGATGCCTTTCGGGGAGTTGCTGCTGGAGCATAAAGACTGTGGTGGGTGGGTGCACAGTGTCTCCTTCTCCCCTAGTGGGGACCAGTTGGCCTGGGTGGCTCACAACAGCAGCCTCACTGTGGTTGATGCAGCACAGGGGAAGGAGTGAGTATAGTTGTTACTTCATCTGAAAGAGCAATGAGTGTTAAATAATGCAGTCCATGTTGTATTACAGCTTATCCCATCCTTGTACTCAGGGTAACCCAGCTAACCACAGACCTTCTGCCACTGCTGAGTGTCCTTTATGTCAACCCTACAGATATTGTTGCTGCGGTAAATTATACCTGCTCACTGCTTGTATGTAATGTGTAATACAGAAACATTTCAGTGTTTGACATATTCAAACACTGGAGAAAAAAATAACAATAACCTGGGATCCTGACAACTCCCAGGATTTTCCCCTGACTTTAAAACTTTAAAAATACATTATGAACACAAATAAATTTTACCTGGTGGCTTTGACTTTGACTTGATTTATTCTCCTTTGTCTATTTCAGGGCCATGACTGTTGCCCTTACCTGTTTACCTACACAGGTCCACACGCCCTGGAGTGTGTGAAGAAGCTAGATATCCCAAAGCAGACATCAAAGGGCAGTTTGTCAGCCATGCAACACTTCCGTAACCTGGACAAGAAGGCCACTGAGGAGGATAACAATGAGTTGGACACTCTTCATCAGAACAGCATCATGTAGGAGACACTGCCTCTCTCCCTCTCCGTCCTACTATCATCATCAAACTTTAGTTAAACTCTTTTTATTTAGATAGACTGAATTTAATTTATCTATCTAGCCTATATTCAAAATATATATTCTGTAAAGGCACTTTGCAAAAAAAAACGTGAATTCAATCCAATCATACAGACAGATTCAGAGTTAATTTCATACATTCCAATTTGAATGTATGAAATTAAATTTTGATTAAACTGAACTTGGATCCAATTTGATCCAATTTCAGTTAATTATTTGAATTGGTCAAGTTTTCTAAGGAAAGCCATAAAGTCAACGACTTGCAATGTGAACTCTTGGACAAAACCCATCCAGGCATGATGTTCTGTTGCAGTGCAAAGGTTAATTCTTCAATGGATAGTGGTTGGTCCAGCACGCTTGATGCAACTTGACAGTGTTGGAAATCTTAATGCATCCTTAACTTATGCATGGAATATGACATTGAAACAATATTGAAAGTGGTCAGTGACATGACTGACACCTTATCAATGTTGATTCAACCATCATCTGAATGTGGATCTACATGCACATTTTAGTTTTACATTAAATCAAAGTTAGGGCTCAGTGTTGATTCAACCATCACCTATTTGATCTGCATGCATATTCATATTGATTTTATATTGAATCAAGGATATGGAATCGATATTGATTCATGTACATTTTTGGTATGATAGGTCTACATCATAACATACCATTAAAAGTTTCTGCACTGGTGTTAAATGCACTATTTTATTGGCAAATGTTGGGCATTATGTCGCTCAAAATTCTTGCATTACAATGTTTCTGAAAATGTGTGTATACAAACTTAAAAAAAACATGGCACTAATATTACATTTTATTTAAGATAACATATTATCTTTTATTTAAGATAATATTTAAGATATTATATTTAAGATAATATGATCTGTAAACATATTTCACTCCTTTTGGACTGTCAGAACCCTAACCTTACCAACCTTACTGGGTTGGTAAGGTTGGGGTAACTTACCAACCCAGGTTGGTAAGTTACCCCAACCTGGGTTGGGGTAACTTACTGTTGGCAACACTTTGGATTCTTGCAATGCATACCTCCCGCTCTGGTGTGTAGCGAAGCCACTTCTTGACAGTTTTCCTGTAGTCCTTGTCAGTCAGCTTTGGGTCAAACGGCTGAGCAGCAGCTGAAAAACACAAAAATAAGAGTGAGGAAGGCACCTGTTTGGACCTGTTAGAAAGACAATAAACATTTGAAAAATTTTGCAACATTAAATAATGTACTGGTTATAGGTCTGAAAACAAACATAGAAACCGTACAGTTCCACTTGAACACTAATCGCTAAATTAATAACGGTTAGTGTTTATGAATATGTATCTTATGTTAGTTGACATATATTACATCTACCTAGTGGGTTGCAGCATAGGCACAAAACAATGTAGTTTTTGTTTTCAATAAACACAGTTAAAATGAGAGTAACACATTTTGCACAGCCAATAATAATATTTACAGACAAGAAAATATACAAAAAAAGAATCACAACTGACTGTTCTCAACGTAGAGTGCTTAATTTAAGACGTGATGAACCCTCGCCTTATAATACAATTCTCTCACCCAGACCACAAGGAGGAGGAGAGAAGGGGACGTGGTGCGACAAACATCATACATTCATTCAACATTGATCACCAGTTCTTCCCAACCATGGTCATCAAGGTGCACTGGCTGCATGTTTTAGATGTTCCCCTCCATTAACTCACCCCATTCAGATGATTGTGATTCAGCAAAATCATCAATTGTCCTGGAGCAGGGGAATGCCTAAAACCTGCAGGTAAAGTGTGCCCTGAAGACGAAAATGAAAAATGCTGGATTAGATGCTGGCATTTTAATCATTAGAATTGATCATTAGAATTAAAATGCCAACAACATTGATTCAAGAACATCTTTTCAACACTGGTTAATTGGCTAGAATTGGACAATTGATGGTTGATCCACCATCAATCGTCGACCTCAACCAAAAATCAACCTTTTTGACCATAATTTAACATTGAATTATCACTTGCTATCTGGGTACAGGTATGTGGTCAGAGATGCAAAGGGAAATTCTATTATAGATTTAACAGGCAGCAAATGAACAGATGCTAAAAGAGAAATATAAGCTTTCAGTTTTCATCAGAACTCTTGCTGCAGCGTTTTCAATCAACTGAAGGCTTTTAACTGTATTATATGAACTTCCTGATGGTAAAAAACTAGAATAGACCGGCTTTAACAAATAAATGAATTAGTTATTTTGCATATAAATAACTAATTAATTTTAGACTTTCAACATTTGAAAGTCTAAAACCTCCTCTGTTTGGGAGGTACAACTAGTTTGACTTTTGAAAGCATTTCTCGCAACTGTAATATGTTTTGACCTGCAGGCAGCTGTGTGTTGTATCAGGGGAGAAAGCCAAAGTGGAAAAGTACAGCAGTGTTGGCCTGGATGGAGCCATGGTGATCTGGGATTTGAAGGTACAATGTCAAGTTAAAGCTGTAAGCAGCAATGGGCAGCCCTTGGTGCTCAGCGCCATTCCAGCCTCATGGCAACTGCTGGAGCTCTAGCACCACCATCCTGTCACCTTTGTGAACACTCACATCATTCTCGAAGTTCTTTGATAGGTAGCGCATTTGGCGAATCTTACAATTCACCTTCCGTCCAGTTTAATAAAAAATTTAGCGGCAAGTCTTTAAAGTTGGGTTGAAAACCACCCTTCCAGTAAGTGGGAAGGGTGTTTTATGGCAAATGATTGGCAAGGACTTCCCCCAGGCTTTTGAAGACATCACGTGTGGTTAAGTTAGTGGATAGAGTTTCAATCATGTCATGCACAGGGAGAAGCCAGAGGAATAATAATACTCATCAGAGCACAAAAGAAACACTAATTTGGAGGCCTCAGTGTGGGACCAGAGTGGTATGATCTAAATAAAACCAAAGTAGCAAGTGTGAGCAGGTTTGAAAAACGAGCTGACTAAGATTGACAATTTATTATAAAATAAGTCTCTAAAAGAAATGCAGGGCAATGTCACGCAGCAGAGTCAATAAAACCTCTGTGTAAAGAAACTGTTCCCCTTCCCCCACTGGTCACTTCAGACCACAACCTGGTGTACCTGTAGCCATAGTACACCGCCTGGTCCAACAAAAGGGGGTCTCCACTCGTTCCATCTAAAGATGGACTCCTGAAGCAGAAGAGGCCCAAAGAGACTGATTTAACATCACAAATTAGGAGGTTGTGAGCTCATGGTGAGGATATAGGGGATGACTCACTGTCTCAGATTATCTTAATTTCTGTGTAGACTTGGTGCCTGCCCCAAACCCCTAAGACTGTTTGATGTTACCCAAACAAGAAACCATAGATAACACAGGAAGTCATGACTGTCCTCAACCCGAAAAAGAAGGCCTTACAGGACTAAAGATGAGAAGATAAAGGCAGCATGTACAGAGGTAAAACATTGCCTGAAGGAGGCAAAAGATTGCTACAGTAGGAAAGTGGAGCAGAAGCTGAGGGAGAACTGCTTGAGTGATGTCTGGGATCATTTACAGTTTTACAAGTGTAAGAGTGAAAATTGGAGTTATGGAAATGTAAAATGTTTTGGAAAGATTTTACTTTGAAAGGCTCCCCGGATGGGGGGAAGAGGGAACGTTCGGGGACAGCTGACCATGGGACAGCTGAGTTCAGTGACAGCTAATTGAGTAGCAGAAAAGAAATTAAATGTTCGACACTGAGAAGAGCTCAATTGTTTCTGTGGATTATTCTACAAAGGAGAATCAAAGTATCTGGGCACCCACGAGTCTTACACAAATACAAAGTGTTCAAAAACTGCTAGTTATAACTACTCCAATGTGTTTCACTATTGTTCATTTTAGCTCAAGGCTTGAGGTAAAACGAAAAATATTAATGACTTTGTTGTTACAGCATTTGACAATATAATAACACTTGATGATAAAATGTATAACTGGTGCTACATGTTACAGTTTACTTGAGGAAAGGGAACATATTAATGACAATTATGGTCTCATGACAATCACAGTTAAGACTAACAACAAATGACAGAGTGATATAATAATACACAGAGATACATGACATACCTTAAACAAGGTCAACTTTGTATAAAAAGTGTCTTCATTTACCAAATGACACTTACTGGCAACAGTCAAACATTTATGGAGACTCCTTTATGTTCATGACAGGTGTTATGTCATGTTTATGACAGTGTCATGTTAGTCTGATGCACACCCCTTCAAAAGTGTTACCGCGTCTTGTTGTATGATAGTGTGTTGGGCTGGAAGCATCTCCAAGGCTGACGTTTTCAGGCTGGAGAAACAAATCAGGCAGACTGGTTCAGGCGCCACATGGCTGGACTCTGGCAACAGTGACAGAGAGAAGAACATTGCAGAAACTCTTGATTATTATGGATAATGCTTGCCAACCTCTGCACACTGTTATTAGCAGCCAGCAAAACGGGTTCTGTGGGAGTTTGCTGCTTCCCAAGTGCAAACTAACAGATTGAGGGACTCCTTTGTCCCTTGCACAATTAGTCTGTGCAACTCCTCACTAGGAGGGAAGAGGGATAACAGGAGTACAACAGAAACACACTGACTATAATATTGGGGTGTTAAAGCATTAAGTTAAAAAAATATATATTACATTAGGTGTCTGATGCATATCTAGAGTACTGTGTGGAAGACAGAAATGACCCAAAGGGATTAATAAAGTTTATGTCTGTCTTTCTATATATTCCCTCCAATGATCAGCACTCATCACATTCATATTGCCAGTTGGTAACGTCACCTTAGCCCCACCTCTTTTGAACAGGAACTCATCTGTTGTACTTAGTAGTTGTCTTTCTTTTACTTTTTGATTCATACTGATTAAAGGGAACAAGAAGATAAGATAAGATAAGATAAAATTTTATTGTCATTGTCACATGAACAACGAAATTTGAGAAATGCCATCAGTCGGGCAAAAAAAGAT
>CAEFZX010018619.1:0-56029 GCA_903066825.1 Alfaro cultratus | reverse complement strand
GTTAACATAACATATTAAGAGTTATTCAGATAACTATAGCATAAATAACATGCTAACAAGTTTACCGAACCATCCGTCTCCAAATCACTAAACGCAATGAAATCTTCATCCTCAGTGTCGCTTTTAAACAACTTTGCTAACTCCAGAGGCAGAAGAACACAGGCCTAGAGCGCCCTCTTGTGGCTTAGTGTGAAAATAACATGTGATATGATATACCGTAATAATGTGTTAATAATTTCACACATAAGTCGCTCCTGAGTATAAGTCGCACCCCCGGCCAAACTATGAAAAAAACTGTGACTTATAGTCCGGAAAATACGGTAGTATTAAATTAATTTGATGTTCGGAAGTGCTGAAATTTGACAAACATGAAAAAAAAGGAAATCAGGAAGGGGGCAACATTTTTTCACACAACTGTATGGAAAAATAAGGTAAAATCCCATATTGCAAAGTCCATATTTGAGTTTTTTGGAGGGAGGAGGGGGATTGTTGTAATTCCACAGATTTCTGGCCATAAGGTTCCTGCCATGTTGAAGACCAAATAGCCCCAACACAAACACACCACACAGAAACACACTCCATCTCTGATTTGTCTGCCTGATAGTGTTGTCAGTGAGACTGGATGTCCGAGAGAAGGAATCTATTACCGGATCGATTTGGCTGTGCAATTAGGTGGCAATGGGAATTTCTCATTTCACTTTTTGCCTGTGACATGTGTGTCTCGGGAGCTTTGAAGAAGGGATAAAGTGATACACTAAGATGGTTGGCAGAAGAATAAAGAAGAGACGTGATGTGCGTGGAGGAGAAAGAGGATGAGTGTAGTTTTGTTCCTTTGAGACATGTGGGAGGTGTTTTAACTGTCTATAGAAGCACAAAAAAGAAAGTGGCAGGAGATGGGATCAAATTTATCTCAGAGCACATATGGGAGCAAAATTACACTCATGCCTATTTCCTTTTGTGGCTATTTCTAATCTTTCCTTTCAGACTCCTCAGACTCCTTCTCCAGCTCATCTTCTTTTCATTTCTTGCTGAACTTTCTATCTAATTGAACACTGAAACATATATAGGCGGTAACTTTCTACTTGTTTTCCCAGTTTTGTGTCCATTGTACTTCATGGATTGACTGAAATTGTGAGCATTAACAATAACATTTTGAAAATAGTACTTTTTTATTTACTCTTCCGAATACAAATTATCCAGCTTTAATTAAAAGTAAAAAGCATATAAGCCTCTATATTGCTACTGAAAACAAGAAAGCCTTTAAACATCTCATAAAAATGTCTATGCTAATGGCAGCATCAAAGTGAGTAAAATACTCTTCTGATGCATCTGTCGCTGCAGAGACTTACCTAATAGCAGTGAGCATTTTGCATCAAGGCATAGCCTGGCAGGACAGGAGAGGCCAGCGGAGAGATTTAATGAAGTTTCCTCTGCCGACTAATTAAAATCTTTCTCTCACTGGTTCTGTCATTAAGTAAGGTTTTAGCAGGAAGACAGAAGAGAAGATAACCCGGGACCCTTTATTTGCTGCAATGTTGTACACAGTGTATGTGTGTGGGCGGAGAGCTTGATATATGGACACCGTGCATGTTCACATGTAGTTTTCCTAACATTTCAAAGCAACTAACAGTTGGAGTTAAAATTAAAAAAAACAGGTGGAGTGGCAACTAAAACAGCCAAAACAGATAGAAAATGTTATCTAATATTCATTCTTCTCCATGCCCTCTGTGTGCCTGTGGATAGGCTAATGGGCTGCGGCATCATCTTCTGACACAGGCATTTTTCTAATATGTTTGAACTGCTGGAGGACTCCGCTGGGGTTTAATTGCAAGGGAAATAAACAGATATGTACTTAATTAAATCCCCTTACAGAGCCATGTTGTTGTACATTTGCATTTTATTCAGAGGTGGAGCTTTCCCCGATAACTACTCCATGATATAGAGAAGAGCCTCTCAGCTGTTATAATGAAACCTTTCAGATTTTTTTTTCTCTGTTGTGGAGACAGGGGCCGGCTCAAGGGAGCTTTTTGGCTCACTGAACTTGTCGGAAAGCTGCGCATTCAACAACTTTTAAATGATTTCAATATGCTTATTTTGATACACTGTGTGGCTGCTTGAGGGACTACCTCGCCCAAGAGGTTTGTGACTGTACTGAAGTTTATTACGTGGGATTTAAACTGCATCACAGTTGCATTATTGCTAAAAAAAACTTAACCTAAACTTAATAAAATGCAGCATCCACTTGTCTAAAGTTCAATATACAGTATATCTCCCTCTATTTGTCATCTCCATTGACACTTTTGATACTCAGTTTTTTAACATTTTATTTTGGACTCTTTTTAAAGTTCAATGTTAGGAACAGAGATTGAAATTTTACTATCCCGTCATATTACTCTCTCTTTTCTAGGGTCACTGCTTTCTAATCTATATGTCAGCCTTTCTCAAAGTACAGACTCCGGTCTGGATCTGGAGCAGACAGCACATCATTTTTGACTCTGGCCATGGTGCGAAAAATGCCGATAGAATCGTGGAATTTGAGTTATGAAAACATAGAGTATTATAGAATTTGGTCATTTGTGCATTTGATGTAACAAAGATCCAGGTGTCCCATGTGTAAGTGAACCCTTACAGCAATGGGGCAGATCAGTAAGTCTGTCGTGACCCACTGAACTGAAGCTCTGCTCTCTCAGACCGACAGCCGTCTGAGACCTGATGGCACCATAACACTGTTCATTAATAACTATGACTTTAAAAGACAGAAAGACAGATTTGTTAGAGAGTCTTGTCCACTCTAATTGAAACTCAAAAGAAAACATTTTCTGATTCTGGTCTGAATTATTAATCAAGCAATGGTAAATACATCATGGCAGTAATTACCACAAATTACCAGTATATGTTCCCCTTTGACCACACCACAAACATTGCTTCTCTGCTTCAGTTTAACTTCCCATAATCCTTTACTGCATCATTGTTTTTGTCACATGATTGAACAAATGCCACGTGTTTCAGGAAATGTCCTCTTTTTTGGGAAATCAAATAAACTCATGTTAACTTATCTACTTAGA
Organism: Alfaro cultratus; assembly: GCA_903066825.1. NCBI lineage: Eukaryota > Metazoa > Chordata > Actinopteri > Cyprinodontiformes > Poeciliidae > Alfaro > Alfaro cultratus. Next base: position 52,964 of record CAEFZX010018619.1, on the reverse strand, counting down.
TCACCTATGTTCCTGCATTGATGATCTTAGTACAAAAAGAAATTACTCGATTTTTTTTTTTTTCTGTTGGACACTTAGTAGGAAAAAAAAGATGGAGTAATTCATTTTTGTATTAATATCATCAGTGCAAGACATCCCTTCCTTCTCCCTTCCTAAAAGAGAGGCAGCTAATGATTATTTTTTTATTTATTTTTTTTTATTTATTTATTTTTTGTTCAAAACAGTTCTTAAAAAATATGTATCTGCTTTGGAAAATATGGCAATGCAGATACATAAATAAATATGTGATTTATTTATGTTTAATTACTTTTAATCACAGCTCTGGATAAAATTAAGAGACCACTTTAAATTATGAGTTTCTCTGATTTTACTTTTTATAGGTATATTTTGAGTAAAATGAACATTGTCCTTTTATTCTATGGACTACTGACAACATGTCTCTGGAATTCCAAGCAAACATTTTGTATTTGCAGAAAATGAGAAATGGTCAAAGTACCAAAAAAGATGCAGTGCTTTCAGACCTCAAATAATGCAAAGAAGTTTATATTCATTTAGAAACAATAATACTAATGTTTTAACTCAGGTAGAGTTAAAACATTAGAAATCAATATTTGGTGGAATAACCGTGCAGTGGACTCTTAATTTTCTCCAGAGCTGTATATACCTTTACGACAGTGTGATGTGTTTTTTTTCCTGTGGTTTTTCTTGTTAATTTAGATTTTAAACAGTGGGTCATTTGTTGGCTAAATTCCAGTAAGCAGTTGACAAGACTGATGTGTAAATTTGACATTACTTTCTAAAATTACAAATACATTTTTATTTATTTATTTTTAATATTCAACATGCTCACATAGCCACAATGCCTGTAGGATATACTACAACAGGAAATGCCCCATGTGGTGGATCCATTTATCCATTGGAAGCCGCGTTTCTTGGACCACCAGCATCCAGCTGCGGCAGTGACAGCTTTAATTTGGTAGCTGGCGGTCAACATGATTAGCAAACTGCGGGGAGCTTTTACAAAGTGGACCAACTAACTTTACCACCCACAGTGAGGGAGGAGAAGAGCATGCAACCAACAATGAGAAGGTCTAGAACTGCTATTAACAAATATTATTTCCATCATTTATGAGTTTTGTCAGTTTTCCTCAGTCATTTTTTGACACAAGAAGCTCTCCCTTTAGGTAAAGATGAATAAACATTATAAGCAAATACTGTATTTTGTTTAACATACTATATGATTTTATGTTTCACCATTAGTAAGATGTTACCCATTCAAACACAAGTACCCACATCATTCATTCCTTCATGCAGACTCTCTGGTTCATTTTCCAGTTGGCAGGGAGTTGATGTGTTCAGATATGATTTATTGATTATCTAGAGCGCATTTGTATACCCACTGTGTTCAGTTAAAAAGCAATAACGCATTTAACGCCCCCTGTTCCATGCGAATGCAATAACACTAAACTAATTATATAAACTGGGGACAAAAGTGTGATTTGTAAAGGCTTAATCTGCCTGCTGACTCTAAACCACCTTCAGAGAAACACAGAGTTTAAAGCTAATGCAGTAAGAAGTGATTAATTCCTTGAAATATTTACTTTTTAGTCTAATAGAAAATTTGCCATGAGGCAGGGACACCATTTGCATTTAACAGAGAGACCAGACATAGTTGGGAATTTTCTTAACACTTATTTTTACTCTTTCAATCACTACAACTTTTTTCTCCAATAAACCAACAAAAATGAAACACAAAAGGTTTGGATTTTAGTGCAGTACAATCAATAAACAATTTTGGCTCAGCATTTCACACTGTTTCTTCACCATAGTGGATGAACTCTGTCATGAATTTCCTCCTCAGCAGTAAGCTCAAAGGACTAGATGATAATGCACCGCAATCATATGGAAATATATTTGGATTCACATTTGTATTAGGTAGGAATATTGAACCCACTGAATTTTTTATTTATTATAGAGGTTGATTATTTTTACCTATAGAAGCAGAAAAGTAAACATCTACTGACAGAACAGCTGTGCATGCTTGTTTTTCTGTGTGGAGGTTAGCATTGTTAAATCCCTATTTACAGTCCAGAGAGTGCAAAGTTCAAAGCTTTCCTCCTATTTAATATATTTTCTTTATCATAAAAAACACCTTATGAGGACCCCAAAACTTTGTTGTTAAGATTTTGGAATTGCACAACATAACTCCTTATTCATCATTTTATGAAAGTGTAATTAAATAGTCATACACAATTTTGTTGTTCGATTTTCTTAGCAAATTGTTTCTCTGCTGACATACTTCTTGTTGTCAAAAAAGTAACTACCTTCCTGCCTGGAAGTATTTGTAGATCAACTAGAAAATGTTTTTGTCTGCCATAAAGAATTGTGAGAACAGCCTCAACCTGCTGCAAGGAGTTATTGTAAGTTTTCCAAATCCTGCTGCATTGTGTTTATGATGTTATGTCATGATTTTCTGCAGACTTCATTACAGGACAGTCTGAAATAAATTGGTCATCGTTTGGTGATGTTTTAGTTCGACAAATAACCAAAACCCTGTTAAGAATGCCAATATTAACTTTTCGTCTATAAGCTTTCATCTAATGTATTTGACAGTTCAATAGTTAGACTTGATTTTAAATGGAATGAAGTAAATTAATTTGATCAGCTTCACATTAAACACAGCGAAAAGAGTTATTCAAACAAATCTGTCTAATTGTTAGAAACAGCACACAGACATACCTAACTTCACAGAATGCAATCAGCAGATTGAAAACTTATTTTTGCTTTTTCTTTACCTTCACCTCATCACTAATCCCTGTGTGTCGTCTCTTGAACTGCTCATCATGCATCATGTTTGTGTTGCTATGCTGCATCAAGGAAAACTTACAGAGCTTCCAAACCCTCCACTTGTCATCGCCTAACTTGAAGTACTCTTGTACTTTGGACCAAGTGAGCTTTTGAAAACATCCAAATACATTTTGGACCAGGTCTATTTGACAGTGAAGAAGATATTTTATCTGTTATATTCTTTTTGAAAGTACAGATCAGACAGAGTGAACCAAACATGCCTAAGAAACACAGGGTGTGCCAACACACACACAATTTTGATACTTAATCAAATATGTCGATTATGTTGCATGCCTTATTATTTTGCACTTAATTTGTTTATTGATTTCATTTATTCAGAGAAAAGTATGGCCATATATGGAAAAGTAACCTAGCTGTCACGTGTTTGACAATAAGAACCCTCAACTGTTTGCCATATATGGCAATGATAAATATTGATCCCTAATTCACATTGTTTGATCAGGTTTAGTTGATTCCTCAGGTCTCGCAGTAATCAGGCATAGGGGGTTAAAATGTGTCTAATCACTCATAAATTACAAGGTTGGGATGATTTTTTATTTTTATTTTTTTCTGTAATAAATAAGATATTTATAACTGGATTTGGTATGTATTCTAGTTCTGTTTCTAAGAAATTCTAATTAGTTTAATATGCAATATTAAAGTGTGACAAAACTTTAAGGGGGTAAATATTTTTACAGTACCTTTATAATAAATTTATTTAGAACTTTATATACTAGTTAGTTGTTTACTTATCTTTGCTGCAAAGAATAAAAATTACATTCTTCTAACATGATTCTATTTTAATCAACTAGCTGTATTTATATTCATCTGTATGCTCTCTTAAATTAATTAATTTTGCACAGCAGAAAAACTAAATCTCATATAACATGACATTTACATTTGACAAAGTATTTGTATATGTTTTTCTCAGCTCTGAAGATACAGAAATACATGGATGCACTCACAAATATTCACCATCTGAATGATTAAAAGGCAACAGCTTTTTTTCCACAGTTATTTCTGCTTTAGACCAGTCAGGATTAATTTTTCTTCATCGTATGCTGTTATCACTCCTTAATAGAAAAACATATTAAACTGAAATGAAAAGAATTGCCCAGGATTTGAGGAAATGTGGCATCCATCAGCTATTTTTCCTCCCTTCTGTCAGTGGTAATTGATATTTGAGGCCTCGTTTTGTGCCCAGGTCTCCTTTTCTTTAAATGGGCTTTTGTAGCGCAGAAAAAAACAGCTGAGGAGGTGGAAATGGAATTGGTTGTGTGTCGGTGCATGAGCGAGTGGGATTATCCCAGTGTAATGTCAACCTTATTAAAAACGTTTATTCTTTATAGATCAGGAAATTGGAAGCTGAAAAGGATATACTCCTTGCTGGTGTCTGTATAGGTGTGTGTGCCTTGGGAGAATTACATGGCCACAAATTAGAGCAGTCTGCTAACAGCTGATCTCTAGATATTTACTCTGGCTTGGTATTTTTACAAAGTAACTTAAAACTTTGTAGATAATCATGCTGTGTTTCATAGCAGATTCTAACAAACATAGAACAACATCTTCGGTTTATAAAATAATTTTAGTTCTTTTGAAATGTGCCAAAGCTACATACTGGCACACTGTCAGATCAAAGCATGTACAGAGATGGCTGGAGGCATGTTTCTGATTCTTTTTGTAAGAATTTAATTGACAGATCACCAGCTTTCTTGCTTGAGATGACATAAACAGAGTTCTGGATATATATATATATATATATATATATATATATATATATATATTATAGTATGACACCACATTCTCAGTTTGTTGCAGGCAAACTAATTGATTCTTCTTTACCAAAGTCAGGAAACTTTAATGTACTGTGTCATTATTTCAAACCACCTATAAATTATTTATTCAACCAATGGCACAGAAATGTTTCTCTTTAGACTAAGGAGGATTTTCTCCTCATTTTTGTGGTATACTGAGGTTTTAAACAGTTGCAGTCTCAAAACCGACTTTTCATTGTTACAACTTTTAATAAGAGACCACAGAAAGTGCTGGAGGGACCGGAGTTTTTCCTGGCTGAATGCAGTGCAGTGCATTGATGGTCAACTTTCTGTCAGAAATCAAATCAGCTGTTTGAAAAGATTTCTGGCTGCAACGAACAGGGACAATAAATGTGTGGAAACAAACAATCATGAATTTTATTGGGGTAACGCGGTTTTTAAATTAGAGTTAGCAAGATATTAGTGACATGTCTCCTGAGAAACTGAACTCCTAGCTTGGTACTGAAGCAGATAGCCTGACTAATTAGCTAGCTAATATTTTCTGCTTACCTTCTTGTGTTTATATTACTCCATGAAGAGCAGATTACAAAATATTATAACATCCACATTTACTTTAGAACTGGTAGTTTTACTACTTTTACTGTATTCTAAATTTTCCTAGTCCTATGAGTCTTAAACAAAATCCAGTAGATTATGTGATGTATTATTGTTTAAACATTATGATGTATACTGCAAAAATTTCCCTCGTATATATCTTTTTACAAGAATTTCTTATATATTGCGGTGGTCTTTATAAACAAAAGCATTATGGACAAGCAGAGGAAAGAAAAGTTATGTTATTTTATGCCTAAACAAATAGTGCATTTTTTGTTAGAAAAATAGAAAAACAAATTAATTTTGTACCCTGACACAGGGTACAAAAGATCCAGCTTACGATAGCTGATTTATTTGTTTTTGTTTTTTTTTTGTTTTTTTTTACATGGCAGGTTTTTTGCATGTTATGAATCAGGTTATTTATTTAGCATGTTGATTTTGATATGTTGATTTAATCAAATTTAGAGCATTAATTTTAATGAGTAACTTTTACATCCCGAGGCGGAACCTTTGTATTTTGTTTCTGGTATGCCTATGAATGTGACACGATGCCCACAACAACACTGCTGGGGGTTAATTTTTGCTTCAAAATCCAATCTGATGAGACGGCAGATAAGACTATTGTTGTGTGCAAATTTTACAAAAGGGAGTTGGCCTATTACTGAAGTTATTCAACCCTGAAATACCATCTCAAGACATATTTCAACAAGCACAGACATAACCAGCTCTCAGCGCTCACAGCACACATTTCTAAAGAGGCATTTTTTCAAATAGTTCCATGAATGATCAGGGATTCCTGAAACACTTGAAGGCCGACTGGCCATTATAACACTTTGCATCAACCCGATGTTTAATAACCTAAATGATTAAAGAAACATTAAACATTTTGTCATTGAACACTTATTCAATAATTTAGCAGCAAAAAAAAGGTATTTGAATTGAAAATGTTGCTTATTTTGTCAACATAGTTTTAGATTAAAATGAAATAAACTGTGACTAAGTAATTACAGATTCTGCAATTAAGACAATTGCATTTTTTTATCAGATACCGCCATGAATTATAGTCCTCTAAAGCATACTGTTTAGACTTTTAAAAGCCTCAGTCCCAAATAACATCTTAAAAAAATCCACTTAGACAATTAACAAGAACTCCAGCTCGTTGAAAACGTGTAAAAACAAAAATTCCGGGTGGCTCAAACCTTTTGTATTGCGCTGTCATTTTTTTCTATCTAAAGAAATGGCTAAAAAAGAAGCTGAGATATTTATAATTTTCTTTCTTGTAGGTCCTGACTGCAGGACTACATGGGTGCTTGAGTGAGAAGCACATAAAATCAATGACACTCAACAAACCCTTGTGTTGTCGGCTGTTATGTGTTATCACACAAGCTTGACAGCCGCTGAAAAGATAACAAAGGACCCTCAGAGCCATAAGCAATATATTAGATCAAGTCAAGCCCCTTGAGAGTGGCAGCACTAAACACTGGTTTTAACACATACATCAGTACACATCAGCTTAAATATTTTGGTAAGCACAAGCAGTATTTTTATTCATCTATTGGAATAGCTTGTTGGAACATTTGATAGAAAATATCTACGGAATAAGTTTTTTTCTCTTTTGTGCTCCTTTACAAATTTACTTGAGTCAATATCAGGTTAATTTAATAATGTAAGGGTTCTCAAATTAAAAACAGTACTTTAAAAGCAGTTGTTGACAGTAAAAAAGCTTTTGCAGGCATAACACTCCTATAAACAGTAACTGCATATCATATGGATGATGACGTCTCTGGATCCATTGGTGTCTGATGGACTATTGTTGAAAATAGAGCGTGATTTTTTTTCTTTATTGAAAGATATTTATACCCTTTCAATATGATGAATACGTGACTATTTATCACTATAGCAGAAAAATATTTGTTGCATATATGGTCTTTGTTAAAAAGACCATATATGTAACAAATATTGGTAAGCTCCATTGAGGTCAACAGGTCAAAGGTTGGGTTTTCTCCTCACCCAGCCTTTCTGTTGGAACCACACTGCCCCAAAACTGTAAAACCAGTGCAATTTGGATCCCAAATTATACCAAAATATTTTTTTTTTTTGCATTATTCCATTACTTTAGTGTAGTTAAACCATGATGGATGAAGCAAATCCTGTAGTTATGTGGAAAGAAGTGAGACAGTGGCAAAGCTTGCAAGTGCAAAGTAGGCTACTGACAGAAAGTAACTAACACTTTAAATAGCTAATGTGGACTGAAGAGCTTTCACATCCCTTCTGAAAGTGTCACTGCTGTCAGACAACTTTTTTGTCGCAGTATAAAGCAATTTTAATGTAAAACATGAACATCTTGCTTTTACTACTTTTGTCTTGAGTGGACGTTGTGCATTCCTGTTCAAGTTCAGCATTCAAAACAGTGATTCTTTTGCAACTCTCAATTACTCACTGCGTTTAGTTTTTTTTTTACTCTTTTTACTTGATTTTGGTTATAGAAATTAATGGTCATGAATAAAGCTGTCATGGGCCACAAGTCTGCACTCAACTAAAATAGGCAAAAGTGTAAAACCTTAAAGAAATCTATTTTAGAGTTCTTCAATAAAAACTCAAACCAGCTCTTGGCAATAAAGAAAAAAACTACGGTGTCATTGGTATATCTATCACATTTTACTCCACCACCTCCCTTCCTGGGTCTAAGAGGGAAATTTCTCAATTAATTCCAACATTATTATTGAATCCAATTTGGATTCCCATCCTTGCTTTTTACGTTCTCTTCTCACACACAAACACCAGCACTTGTTTTCTTTGGTCTTTCCTTAACAGGCTGTTTTTCAGAGCAGATCTTTTAAGAAGCTTTCGCTTACTTCTCATTAACACTTCAGGAACACATTTGATTGCATGAGTGCATTTTTAACTGCAAGTCGGCTCACATTTTGTGTGCTGGAACCTGTCCCTTATTCAGTGTTGATGGTGGCAGGTCACGGGCAGGTGCAGATAATCCCCTTACATTTGTGCTGTAAGGTGGAAACCTATCATGGACATTGTGGGAGCCATTTTTTGTATTTGCTTTGAGATAAATTCCACCTATGCATGCTTAACTTTATGTCTCTTTACATTTTACTTTCTAAAATCCTGTAAAAAAAAATAAGTTTCTCAGCCTACCCGTTTAAATATTTAACAATACAATAAGGTTAGCTTTGTAAAGAGTGTAATGTTGAACATATCGTTTTGAGTGTGGTGAAACAAATTCTGTCTTACTATGTTGCTGTACACGATTTGGTCAACTGACTGGCACATTGAGTTTGAAAGAGGGGAAGATTCAATCTCCTGTTCCTGTCACTTCATGAAACTAGTTTAGATTTGCACTAAGTGCTGCAGTAACTGATCTGAAACAGTGTGACAAAACATTTGTCAGTTTGAAAATGTGTGTGGGATTTAAGCCATTGTGCAGACTGTGTTGTCTGCAGATCATTAACAAGAGAAGCTTGTGTTCCAATTGTCCTCATTCTTCCCTAATTACTGGGAAATGTTCCCCACTAGTCCCATGAAGCCCCTCTCTATCATCCCAAATGACTGCATTTGGAGTGTTCCCTGTCGTTTGTTAGAAAATGTTTATTTAATACAAAAAATGCTTGCTGGACCAAAAAGGAGGTGCAGGCTATCCATGACCTGAAAACAACGATTGAAACTTATGGGTCCCTAAAGGCTACATTTCAGGGAAAAAAAGATGACATGAATTGTTGTTTGCTGCTTCAAAGAATAGGAATTACTTTTTTTGTTTGTGACGTTTTCTTTTCATAGTTTATGTTTTTGTTGAGCAATCTAGCCTTTCTCAGGAAAACAATGTAGATATGAAAAATAAACCTCCCATTATCTTTTAGAGTAAAGATACTGACACTGGGGGGGAAAAGGTTATTTTAGTTTCAGCTTTGGAACCACTAAATAAAGGAGACTTGAAATCCCAATTATCCTTCATGGCATCTGAACTGCAGACATCAGGATCCTGAAATTTCTTAGTGATAGACCATCGACACGCTTAGTTTTACAGTTTTTGTTATGGTGACTAAGAGGCTGAAAGGAATCTATTACATATGAAACAGTTTGCATATATTCTCTACTCCCTGAATGTGCAGCAGTGATAGTCCAGAATGTTTTGTCAATATACATTAATTAAGGTTTAAAGTTTTTGTTTTCTTATCATTCAACCTAAAATATCTATTGAAACAAAACATATAATCTTAATTATCATCATCAACATTTGATGAACAGGAAGTATGATAAAATAAGGCAAAAATAATATAAATATCAGCATTTCAGCTCCATTATTCAACCCTATAATGAATGGGTTCAATGTTTTTACCTTTTTTTTTTCTTGTTTCTGCAATAGGACTAAATTGTAAATTTTGACCAACATCTAAAATGTCAACTACAGTTTTTTGTTTTTGTTTTTTTTAAATAGCAGCGGTTTGGCTTCCTGGGACATAACCTGATATACTGTGAGCTGCTATGACACTGTTCCCCATCTTACCGCATGATAGTGTATCCAAAAGTATTTTTCTTATATACTAGCGTAAGTGTGAAGCAATTAGGCTAATTTTGTGAAACATTAAGTCACATTGCATGTGTGTCTACAACTAATTTGACTGCTGCACAAACTGAAAAGAAGAGGTCAAAACAGACCAGGCTGCATGCTAACAGGATAGACTTGGTTAATTTTTTTCAGCTGTCTCATTTTCCTTTATTTAATTTTTAATTCATTAGTGACTACCTGACTACCAGATGATGAAGATTCATCAATAGATGCAGAGTTCTGCCCCAGTTGGTCAAATAACTCTTTGCTGACTTCATCAGAAAATGGTTCATGAAAACCAGTCGCCTCATCTTTCCATTAGAACCAACGAAAATAGTCTCTTACTCAGTAATTGTTGCTTTTCTGTTATTTATGCATAACTGTTTTGCTGGTGTCAGTTTGCCTTGAGTTCTGTATGAGAATATGAAACAAGAAATGGACCAAATTTAATAGAGGCAATTCATGCACCTTGTCTTTCACTCTCCTTTTTTCGTTCGCCTTTTTGACATTTTTTTATGCTATCATGTATTTTTGGGTGCAAAAGGTTGATCTATTTGTGTCTTTGCAATCCTTATAGTTGTATTACAAATTTCCTACTGAACTATCAAAAAAATAAAAAGGTATTTTTAGCTTCTTTTTTTTTCAATTATCACTATACCTTTCCACTTTTCTATTGGGCTTAATTGATGCTTAGAAGCTGTATCCCAACGGAAAACAAAAAGCTTTCCATGTCTGCTCATGGTATTTAATTTTCAAACATTGGTGAGTTTACACATGCTCGACATTCATCTTAGAAATGTTCTCCTATGCATCCACTTCATTCATTTGGCCTGAAGTAGTGAGCTCTCTAAAGAACAAAGCGTCGACAATCATCCAAGGCATTCAAGTTGACTGAGCCAGTTTAATTTCGCTCCACCTTCATTATGTGTCTGATGCTTCTAAAGCACTACCGTGTCGTTATCTCCCTCTTTTGTTTCCACACTTTTTGAAAAGACATTTGCAGTTGTTTATTTTCCACAAGAAGGCGCTTATGCTAATGCGACCTCTTCTACAGACGATTTGCTGTCAATTTAACAGCATGTAAAAACCACAGTCAGCATCAATCAAGTGGAAGCAAGGCACACAGGGAGGGAAACGTTTTAGGCTAATTGTCATACACCTTATAATAAATACATATAGCCTCTATGTGTTAAAACATAAACACTTCCTCTTTTCCAAACAGAATTATGGCTTTGAGGGATTCATACAATCAAACTGAAAATTGTTAAACAAGATTGTACAGGAAGCTGTTAACAAGGGAATGAAACCAAAGTCAGTAACTGTACAAGAAAATCAAATTTTTAGTAAATCTTGCTTTAATTTCCAATCTGCCATTATGTAAATGGTGAGATTAAATAACAAGACAATCTTGAAGTGATATCATAAAACACCCAACCTCTAACAATCTGCTTTCAATTAACTCAAATTCAAATAAATACTAAAATAATATTCCAAACATCTCCACTGGATCTAGCTACAGAGATGTCACAAAAAATAAAATAAGCAATATAATGGAGAACAGGTAGCTTTGACTGGACTTTATTCTGAGTTTCTGCTCCTAGAGTCCAAATGTCAAAATAAATAAAATGCTGATGATGCTTAAATATGAAACGTTGATGTATCAATTGATACTTTGACTCGTCAATGGCTGAAAATCCAAAAAAGCGGTTATTTCATTTTATGAATACACTTTGTCTTGCAGAGGTATTCACACCCTCTTAACAATTTTACATTTTCTCATGTTTACAACCACAAGCATATCTGTAGTTGACAGACGCCACAAGGTATTGAACAATTGTTAAGTGAAAGTAAGCGGATGTGTGGTTTTCAAACTGCATTGCCAATAAGTCTTGAAATTTGATACCCTTAAATGAAATACCATCCACCAATTTCCTTATGAGGTTTCCTAATTAGTAATTAGTCAATGTCTGTGTAATTTACTCTCATATGAAAACAGCTATTTTATGATGGCTGACTACAGTGAGAAACATTAGTAAAAAAGATGAGTAAATAGCAACTCGGAGAGTTCACATAAGCACAAGCAAGAATTACAACAATAAGAAACAGCTTTCCCTCATATTTATACATACAAAAGCATAAATCACACCCGACCGATCACAACACCTTTCTAATCTGTGTAGAGACGATAAAACACAGCAACAAGCAGATGGGTCATGGGAAATGGATGAGATAAAAAGCTGATATGCTCATAACTTCATATGTGAAGAACCTATTAAAGGTCAGATATTAAATCTAAAGCGAAATGCTGCTATATTCCACTGTAGCTAAGATAGAATATTAGCCTATTTCACTAAATTAATTTCAACTTCCACTGCAAGAGCAAGGAACAGACCAGCTCAGCAATAAAGTTATGGAGAGGTTTAAATCAGGGTTAGGCTGTAAAACAAATCCAAAGCTTTTCAGATATCGTTGAGCACTCCTCAATTTTTCATCAAAAAATTGAAAAAATGCAGAATGGCGAACCTACAAAAATTTAGCCGTCCACTTAAGCTCACAGAAAACCAGCCAAGATGGCGTCTGTGGAGAAGCTACAACTATTATGAACTCGTCAAATCCGTACTTTTTAGAAGAGTGTAAAGAAACAGAAGGTAACATTTTTGTCTTTATGTGTTGCACTATTTGTGAACCATGATAGTGGCAGCATCATGCTGTGGGGATTATTTTCTTTGGCTTGGACAGATAAGCAAATGAGAATAGATGGGCTGACAAACTGATTGTGGTTAGAACATGAGAAAATGAAAGAAATATCACAATTGCTGCATTATTTTATAAGTTTTACAATCATGATTGCAATGCATTTCTGGGGACATTTAACATTTCATCCTAACTCTTCCTATAGAAAATTATCCGTTCCTTGTGTTAGATATTCATTATAATTCAAGACAATCTGACAATTAAAAAAAGGTTCAGCTGCTTTCAATCAGTTTAGAATAAAATGAAGCTTTGAAAGAAATATTACTTTTCAATTTTGACACATTTTTGGATAATTTGTTTTTTTATTTACAATAATTGGACATGCTTATTCTTAAGCCATAAGGAATTTGGTTTTGGAACCAACCTAAGCAAGAATATGCAGCTCTGGAAAAACTACACAGCCCACTGCACTGAACCCCATTGAAAACCTGGTTATTCCACCGAATATTGAATTCTGAACTCTTCCTGAATATGAACTTGTTTTCTTTTGTTTTGAGGTCTGAAAGCACTGCAGGTTTTTCATCATTTTCTATAAATAAATACAAAATTTTTGCTTGGACATGTTGTCAGTATTTCATAGAATAAAAGAACAATGTTCGTTTTACTCAAACATATATATATAAAGAGTAAAATCAGAGAAACTGATCATTTTTAGTCGTCTCAATTTTTTTCAGAGCTGTAGCTTCAACTTTTGTTTTGCATATTCTGTTATGCATTATAGTAAGATGTCTTTCTTCCTGTCCACAGTGTAAAAAAAATCCCAAACCATCATCAGCAACACGCTCATTGTTTTACTTGTTGCTCCACTAACTATATTTTTTCTGGTAAATTCTCATAGGGCCCATAAAACAACAGCCACCCCTGGCGAAGATTTACTGCTGTTTCTAAATGTTGGAGATATCCTCGCAGATAGAAAGCACTATCTTTGAGCCAGTCAGAGGATTGTCTCAGCAGTCCAGCTCAGACTACATAAACAAATCTTTACTGTCCACCCTTAAGCCAGTTATGGGTAGCATTTTGTCTCTAAAGTAAGATTTAGAGACAAAGCGGGCTCTCAATTTGAGTTAACTGATGGATTTTGAGAGGTTTACTACTCTGTTAGTTCATTCTGCCCAGTGCTCTGTCTGTGCTGCCATAAACACTGCTATAAAGGGATCAGTGAGGCTGGGCTCTGTAAAGTTCATAAAAAGATCCGTGCCTCTGATAATGTCACTGATACAGAGTAAGAAACGTTCACCCTTGAATTCTCCCATCTAGCGCCGGTTAGACAGTCTGGCTCTTACTCCCTCCTCTATGTGTTTTCATCTTCAGTTCAATGTCAGGTTCTAAATTTGCTTTTTATCTTTTATGGAGACTTCTGTTCTCTTTTTATCTGAAAGTTCAATCTAAAAACCTGAGTTTATCCTTAAATGTTTTCCTAAATTAGAAGTGAGTAGGATCACTGACTTTGGAAGAGAAAGATCGTATTACACCATTGAATCAGTAAATGTCAAATAAGTTCACAGTTCTCAAATTGCGAGAATAGATTTCTGGATCAATAGAAACAGTAAATATCTTTAGCTGACTATGGACTGATAAGCTTGAGAAGTAAATCAAGAACTTCCAATTTTTTCAAAATAGGAAGATTGGAGGAATCAACTATATAAGTGTGGATAAACAATAAAGAAGTCTATAGAAAGAATATTTCTCTATGATATACAATTATACCACTTTATTGTAGCCAAAGCTACCATTCAATTGGTCCCACACAGCGCTCTCACCACCAGCAGCTGGCAAAGTGGGTGAAGTGTCTTGCCCAAGTACGTAACAGCAAAGTGACTAAGAATCAGCATTCAGCTTCTATGCACCACAAATCTGGAACAAACTTCCAGAAAATTGCAAAACAGCTGAAACACTGAGTTCCTTTAAATCACGAATAAAAACCACCTGTTAAGAATTGCTTTTAAACCAAAGTAAAAGAAACACTGGCCTATTTGATGTGTATGATTTTAGTGATGGCTCTAATCAAAATGTAATGTTCGTTGACTCCATGGTGTTTTCTTCATAACTTTGTAATTTGGGGGTTTTATTATGTAAAGCACCTTGAACCACCTTGCTGCTGAAATGTGCTGTACAAATAAACTTGATTTGACTTAAGCCAAACAGAATGGGTCCTTGAACTACAACCAGTTACAAGATGAACCCCTATTAAGCCACTGCTGTCCCCACACAACTGACTTATACAAGATATGCAACATTTTTGCAACAGATGAACATCAAGGTATTTGTACTCCTCACAATGTAGTGTTTGACTTATTCCTATAACTCTTTTACCTCATCTTTTGTTCACATTTAAGATAAGATGATTGTTCTTACACCGTGACATAAAGCAGTTCACCAATCTCACAAACTATGATCTATTTGTCAGGTAGTCATTGATTCAGGCGATTGTTGAGACCTCCGCCTGTGTCTTCTGGAGTTTCTGCCAAAGCAAATCAGGCTGAAATGTGTTAAATACACTGGAGAAATCAAAGAACAGTTTTGAGTTTCTTGAAGCAGGTTTCTGATGGTGTCTTCAACTTCAAATCAGCAGAGCCTTCATAATGCGGGATGTCAGGACAAAAGGTCTACAAGCACTGAGGCCTGATGAGTGAGTTTTCTGGAAAAATGTAGGACGTCTTTCACCAGGCTGGAACCTTCTACTGGGTCAGGCGTAGGTTAAAGAAGTGCTGCAGAATCCAACAGAGCTGCTGTGCACAGGTTGAGGTTGAAGTGCCGAGGTTTTTCTTGAAGTGAACCGATAAAAAGAATGTGTTCAGTTCATTTGCTCTGACTAGACTTAGATCTATGCGATCAGCTTGAAGTCTGTTCTTCCCTGAGCTCACATTTCTTATATTGTTGTTTGCTGGACCATGCTTTCCATCTTCTTCCTGTCTCTAATTGTGACTTGAAGTTGCTTCTGTATACTCCTGAATAATTCTCTCAGTCTTTTCTTGAAGGTTTGATTTCCTCTTAAGTGTTGATCTACTGTTATTTTTTTTGAAGGGGAGGCGTCTCACTGCTTTAGCAGGAATGATGTTTCCACAAAGAAGTTTAAATAGTTGATCACATTATATTTAGTCTTTACTCCGGCCATTTATATTATTTTACATTTGACCAAATCAAAATAGAAGAAATTCGTAAAGGGGGAAACTTTCTTTGATGAAGTGTATTAATTACTTAGTTCACTCTCAACCAAATGCTTTTTGTTGTCTTTAGTAAGCTTAAAGGGCAATACTATGCATTCCAGCCACATATTGGCATTTTGTAGCACAATCAAGCAACTATGTCACCTCCAGTTATAAAAAATGCTGCATATAATAAATATCAAGTCAAGTCAAAGTTTATTTATATAGAAAATTCACAGCCAAAGTGCTTCACAACAATCACATCACAGGTAGATAAATGATAAAACACAAAATAAAATTATAACTTAAAAGAAATTTTACTTTGTAATTTAATACCTCAAAATTGGGCCTCTGTCTCTTTAAGAAGTTCTTGTGTTTCCAACAGGAAGTCATTACAACATCTCTCCTCTATTAACCCTTTAAAGCATTTTTACCAGCATGAGAAGTAGCTTGTATAATGAGCTAATCAGATGCACAGTTCCACCAGGTATGTGCTAATTGCTGCTGGCTAGTCTGAAGGAGCTGAATGGGGAAGTTGTAGGGAAGGGCTGCTAGGTCTACCCCAGGCTTTATTCACAGCTGACTGGTTGCCATGGAGATTAAAGGATTTCTCAAACATGCATGAAAGTATCAAGGCAACACTCCAGGCATGTTTTTGACGAGGGAATAACATTATGACTTTAATGCTCAAGAAAGTTGATTTTACACAATACTGCCCTTTAAGGTCTAATTATGTTTCAGTGTTTCACCATGTTTTTGGCTAAATTTCTACAGATAATTTAAAGTGTTTTCTTCCTGTCGCGATTGTGGCATTAAAGCATAGTTCGCACATTTTGAGTAGTACAGTTCAAATCTTTCCGAAAACGTAATGTTACCTCTTTGTCCTGTAACAACAGGACACCCTGCTTCTAACCAGCAACCCAAAGAAAGCTTTATGACCATTAAAAGGGGACATTGCACAAAATTAGCAAGTATACTGCATGGAGCCACAGAGTGTAGACATTTATAGGTGACAGATTGACAACATAACCTTTGCGTAAGTGAAATGCTGAATATTTACTGTCACAACAGTGAACAAATGACAAGCTAGTGATAATGTCTGATGCTGATTAATGATGCTACAGTGCTGATAATGATATTTATCTTATGATTTAACAAGGAAGGGAAAAATTCACACATTTTGTAGCGTCTGATATAGATATAAATACCTTGCTGAAGCTATCACTCTGAAGGCTGCTTTTCCTGCATCACCAACCACTCATCACTTCAGCAGAGGTGTGTTAGAAAGGCCCACTAATGCTCAAGTGCAAATCAGAGATAGGACTCCTTGATTCAGCTAATGAAGAGAGTGTGGAAGTGTGATGAGCAGGAGAAATGGACGGGAAGGCCGAGGAGAGGATTGCTATTTCATTTTGAAGTGTTTGAGAGTGTTTTTTTTTTTTTTTCTAATTACATGTGAAACTATTAAACTTAGATCTGAGAGTGCCATTGCTGCTTCTTTTTTAAGCGGAGCTTAAAAGGATGTGTTACTTTTCATCATCTCTAGTGTCAGTAGGTGGTGCATAATGCATTACAACTAGACGCAATGCAAATGAATTTGAAAGCACAAATGTACGTGTTATATTTATTTATGTCAGTGGCTGTCCCTGCTCCTGGCAGTCGGTCTTGTGTTGTTTGGTAGTGGACATAAATGCATGTCACATGAGGAAAGAGAAAGGAATTGTGATTGGTACAGAGAAAGACGGGGTTTCTATTTCACCATGCCACAGATGCAGTATGTGTGAGTAAAACACACACCATGTCAGCAGAGGCAAAAAGCAATAAAGACTTTACTTAGATTGCTTTATAGATTTCAAAAGGGAGCTCTAAGGATGATAATATTTGTGTTGGAATGAAACTAAAAATAGAGCATTTCTTCCATTTTGTTTTCTCCCACATGCTCACTAAGTTTCAGGCTGCATCTCGCTTGTAACGCCACCATCTCTGCAATGATCTCTCATCCTCTGCATCGCCTCCTCACCACACTGCCTTTGATTTCAAGAGCTGAACTATTCTGCAACATTTGTTGATGTGGATCTGCAAGTAAATGCTGCAGAATTGTGCTCCTCTTGGAATTGTTCTTCTTCGCTGCGACTGCCAGGAGAGGAACCCACCATCATCTGCTGCATACCAAAAAAGGCTTAAAGTGCATACTGCCTATATCTGAGAAAATGTTTAGTGAAATGTTGTAATAATAAATGTATTAAATGCAGATATTTTAAGAGAGTCTCTTGTTGAGATGTTCAGTTAGACAGGCAGGGGCAGCAGACAGGTCTGCTGCTCATATATGATATGCCTGCCAGTTTCTCCGGTGTTGTTCAGGTCCAGTGATTATGGAGTAGAGACCTTTTCAACCAATCTGCTACCTTTGTGTCTCAGGGCACTGTCCGGTGCTCTGAGCCTTGGGCTTGGAGATGTTCTGGGTGACTTCCAGATCTCATTAACCTTGAGTTAAAGGTCTACAATTACATCAAAGACTCAAAGGCCAGAGGGTCACAATACAATTTTCACATCCTGCTCAGCTCTGGTTAATTTTCCTCTAAGGTGTATGGCATACGCCTGTGTAACCTGATCTGTTACTGCTGGCTGTTGTCAAGTAGGTGAACACAATATAAGAAGCTGATCAACTATTATTTAAACATGTCAACAATGATCATCTATAATGTATGTAAGTTTAAAGATAAAAATGTTTATTTTCATATAGAGGCTCATGAATAAGTCTATTTCCTTACACACATTTTCAGATACAAGTGACCAGTAGAGACATAAGTAGATCATTTGTGTTAGTAAATCTTTAAAAGTACTTTAGGGGTTAGAGGAATTTAAACATGCAGAATTATGAAATTGTTCAAGGATAAATTGTACCATAGACAAGTTTCAGGAACAAGAAACTATTTTTGTAAGCTTTGGGAATGATGTGTTCATGTTCTTTATTGCTGCAGTCAGTGAACAGTTCTTTATACTTCTGTTTGATTTAGTGTTTTGGGTAAGGTCTGTCAGTCTCAGCCTGTCCGTAAATCTTTGAGTTTACATTTAGGGTCATTATTGTAATCTTTTTTATTTTATTTTCAAAGTTTGGGCCTCCTTGGGACTCACCCATGAATCACTGTTTTTGTTTTAATATGCAGCTCCTGTTTCGGTTCACCTTCCTCTATTGCTCTAAGTCACCATCAAGAACTTTTTGTTCCACAATCTTCAACAACTTGAGCATATTAGTTTTGGCAAATCCCAGAGGCCTCAGTTTTGTATCCATGAAACTTCTTGACAAGTATTTTTGAATACTTTGATTTGTTCTGCAATGCCCTAAAGCCTTTGGAACTGTCATGTTTTTTGACATCAGAATTTACGATGGTGTTGTACAGCTGTCTGGTTTTATTTTGAGATAATAAACCATTCCATTTGTCTTTTCAACACTGGAATATTAAACTAAGACATCTTGTTTTTGTTCTATTTTTGTTGTGTTTTTAGAACTGTTTAAAGTCTGCAATAGAGTTAACCTCTCTAGGGACGTCTCAATCAAAACTTTGCTTGTTTGTTTTGTGTTTTTAATTGAATTTCAGTTCAATATAGGCCATAAATATTTAGTGCACTGTGAAAGATTATTGCTAATTTACTTACACCCATTGCATCCAAATTATGCTTTAAAAACAGAATGCAAAGTAAGTTTCAATGTTCTGCAAAACAAAATTGTGCAACATTTAAGCTAATAAAACCTTTGTCTAAGTAATTAAACATAGACTTGCTTCACTCTGTCCTCAATTTTTTGTATTTTGTTCTTATGCATATATCGTACTTTATTAACATTGGTAATTTACTACGATATTTTATGCTCAGCTGGAAATATTGTAGTTTAATGGTAAATTATACTCTCAATTATAATGTCAACAAAGTAGGTTGTTGCCTGTTTGTTGAGTAAAATCTCATTGGTGGATCAAAATCAACATTTGATGATCAGATCAAACATTTATGTTTCCAGCTACAACCTCCAGGCTTCATGCACATTCAGCGCACTGTCCACTTGAGTTCAGTTTTCTGTTTGTCACAGTTCTTCTTCCGCAGGTGTAAGTGTTTTTGGTGGGTCAGTAAATGCACGTGTGTGAACCCCACTTTGTACTCCAGCTCAGATGACACATGGTCACCCAGTGTACAGCATCGCTGTGGCCTTGCTGCAAATATCATCTAGACAGATTGCAGCAGGACGCAGTGGTTCAAAAAAGGAGCATCCCCTCGGTTCAGCGAAGGTCAGGCAGAGGCATCATTAGGTTGACAGAGTCTAAAACTGGGTCTGCTGGGGTGTGGGAGTTGACTGACGGTTTTTGACTCAAGGACATGTTGGTATCAGAGGTTAATGATGGAGGCAGCCTTGATACGCTGTGGGGGATGTCACTTATCATACTAATACAGATTGGCTGTGGGTGTGTTTGTGTGCTGCACACCATGCATGTATGCCCACATCCAACTGAGGAAGAGGTGACCAGTATGAAAGCAATCCTGTACACTAACATCTTAAAAAGCCTTATAATTGGCATCGGCAGCTTACTTTCTCCTGCCCCGTGTGTGTGTGTGTGTGTTTCAGTGTTATCCTTCCTGATTGTGTCCTAATTGTTCTTATTTGATCAGTTCAAGCCCTGGTTTCAGGCTCTTCCTTGTCCTCCCCACTGCTCCATTTGTTGCAGTTAGCAGTGGAGAAACACAAAGCCTCTTGTTGCTTCAAAGTGATTCCTTTCAAACAGCGGAGTTTGTTATCAAATTCAATTATTCTTGTTAGTGAAGAAACAGCAATAGGAATATGAACAAGGAGCATATGAAGAAAAGTATTCTGAAGGCTGGTGCCTTTGTCACTTAAAAAAATCAATATCAGCCAACGTGTTGTAGCATTTAATGAACAATATAATATAATATAAAACTTCTTGTAAGCATTTTTCAGTTTATCTGTCCTCTTAAATTTGCCAGTAGAAATGCCAGTATGTTATTGAATAAAGGGCTACAATATTTTTTTTGATTGGATTACGAAGCATTAAATTAAAAAAAGAAACTCCATTTGCATGCACTTAGTTTTACCTTTTGATAATCTTTAAATAGAAATATTTATTTTTGACGGTTTGAAAAAATGTGTAGCAAGGACTAAAACAACTCCTTACAGAAACATGATAGTTTAAACAATTGCTTCTGTTAGGAACAATAATTTATTGCTTTACAAGCATTTCTATGGTATACTTTACACCCACATCATGCTATTGTGAATCTGCTTAGCATTTCATTGTTAAATGAAGGTGCACTACCTTTAGTAAGTAATGCCACACTGTGGTTACCATATGTCAAAAGATAGCATTGCATGGGCCCTCCAAGACATCCCACTTGTGAACCACTGCTACAGAGTTTATCTATGTTCTTCCTCAAAAGTCACAGCAATGACCTGACTAGTGAATCTCAGTAGTCCAGGAGTTCACAACTTCCTGTCTTAATCAATTCACCATGCAGAATGATTACAGCAGCTCCAACTCTTAGCGGTGTGACCTACTGATTTTAAAAAAAGGCTATTTATCCTCTTGGGGCTTTCATAAAACCTTGCATATCCATGTTCAGCTGATAAATTGATCACTCAATATGAGAAAAAACAAGAAGATAATGTTAAAAGTACCCTGACATAATGCAGTAGAACATTGCAAATTCTACACCCTTTAAACTTTACACTTGCACTATACAAAACAGAGGCACATCTAAAGGATCTCCTGTACTTTAAAGACGTGACGAGGCTTTATGTTCCAAAAAATAGCCTTTATTTCCACTAATACATGTCTTTATATACACCAGCATAGACAGTAAGCTACTGTAGATGTGTGTCTGAAGCTTAGGAGGAAGAAAGGATATAGGTTGAAATATACTTTTATCTGGGAATCATTTGTAAGCTTATTTTTTCATTTGATTCACATTCTCATTTTTTTTGGTCATTGTTATACTTGCTAAAATATTAATCTACCTGACATTTTCTCTGTTCCCCATTTATTCTATTCAAGGACAAAGGAGGTTTGAAACCAAGTTATGTTAAAATTGAGGACAAAAAGTAACCGAACAGTGTGAACCTTTTCATTAATGTTTTCATCAGTTAAGACAATGAAGAAGTTTTGTGTTTGTGGAATAAAAGCCACCAATGCACTGATCAGACATAAAAGTTGTGGAGACTTGCTAATGATGAGCACAAAATAGCAAACAGAAAATAAACAAGAGAAATATCATATTTTGTTTTTGGTCATTCAAGAACTACCATAAAAATGATCTTTTGCTGTCACTCTTAATTCATATTTGCACTGCAGTTTTACATCTTTGCCACATCTTCAACTCAATAAATCTGTGCCAGGTCAATTTAATCTTGTCCAACATTAAACATGTTTAAGGTATATTTATTCATATTAAAAGATCAATGCTGCATGCAATTAGTTTTTTGTAAATGCCTGCTGTGCTTTATAGATGAGTAGCTCAAAGGTTCTGTATAAGAAATTACTACTTTAGTCTCTTTTGTATGTTCTTTCTGTTGGTTTTGTTTGAAGATCCAATTACGCAACTACAGCTCATCATAAGCTACTGTACAGAGTTTCATAATTAATGTGCAGATACACATTTCAACCTGTGGCCAGGTTTCTTGAAGCTCGCTGTTGGCGACCACAGAGGTTCTTTGTTACAACATTTTCCAGGAATCTGATTATCCACTGAGAATTACATGCCAATAATAAATATAAATAGGGGAAAGAAAACTTTGACAGTTATTATCAATAGGGTTAACACTTCTTTCTGTGTTTAATGAGCGTGAAAACAAAATGGATAAGTTCTAAGAATCCAAATGAGGAAACCGATCCTTTCACCTCTCTGTAAATACTCTGAAAGCATGGAAGTGTGTCCCTTTGTATCTTTCTATACTCCCCCACATAAGGTTGAAGTGCCAAGAAATGATCCCCTCTAAAAGTAGGCTGCAAATTCTGAAAGCAATTAGTTACACTGAATTTTATTCAAGGGAGTCAGAAGAAAGGTATTTAAATACAAATTAACTCCATACTTGCTATTATTCCAGCATTGTTTTATGTTTAGTTAAAATAATCTCCCATTGTCTCCTGCAGATTAAAAGCATCCCAAATGCATATTTACATTTTAAATCGTAGAGATAGTTTGTTCAGGTTGATGTACATAAAGTTTAGCTTTAGTCTCATCTGACCAGAGGTAGTTCTTCTGCATGTTTGCTGAGCCCTACAAGAATTGTAGAAACTTTCTTTTAACACGAGCTTTCTTCTTGCCACTCTTCCATTAGAGCCAGCTGTATTTATACTTAGACTTAATTAAACACAGGTGGCCTCTGTATACTAATTATGTCTCTTATGAAATCAATTGGTTGCACTGGTAAAGGGGGTTGAATACAAATGCATACCAAATGTTCCAGATTGTTATACATAAAAGCATTAGAAAAGATTGTATAGTACTCTATACAACTTCACAAATATCT
This sequence comes from Alfaro cultratus, assembly GCA_903066825.1. Lineage (NCBI taxonomy): Eukaryota > Metazoa > Chordata > Actinopteri > Cyprinodontiformes > Poeciliidae > Alfaro > Alfaro cultratus. The sequence goes on along the minus strand of CAEFZX010018619.1, from coordinate 29,756 downwards.
CCTGCTTTGTGTTACTTGTTTGTGTTTATAACCTGACAAAATGTCAAATTTCTATTGGTGTAAATACTTTCACCAGGTCCTCTGGTTGTGCTCAGCCTCTTTACTAAACATCCATGACATGGTGTACCCACAGACTCACATCGTATCCCGTTTTCTCTTTGTTCTGCTCAGCATGCCATCCTGGGTTCTACAAGGCATATTCAGGAAACATCAAGTGTTCAAAGTGTCCTCCACACAGTTTCAGCTACGGAGAAGGAGCTTCCATCTGCCGCTGCGAAAAAGGCTTCTTCAGAGCCGAGAAAGATCCATCAACGATGGCGTGCACACGTAAGCCTGGCTTATCTTCTCTATATATTTTTTAGAACTTTTTGTGTGAACCTATATATCTGATGCTGCTGTTATGCCTGAATTTCCTCTCTGTGGTGCATTAAAGGACATTTCTATTCCCTAAAAAGGAAGCCTGACAATTTGCCTGTATGGATTTCCTCACTGCATGTGCTTCTCAGTAAGATAAGCACCTTAGATAATCTTTGATTGGTTTACAGCAAGGGAAATGATGAGGGGAATCATCCCAGAAGATTTACAAAGTAGAATTACAAATCTACAGCATTGTCAGAGATAGAAAATGTCGTTATGTATTTTTGACTGATTAAGCTTTAATTATTCCAGTGTAAACTCATATTAAGTATTTCAATCTTTCTGTGTGTCTGACAATCTGGAAAGGTTTATTACTTTGTCTTAGGAGCTTGTGGATTTCGCCTGAATTTGCCAGGGCTATAAATCCAGCCTCATCTTTCGGACTTATCTGGTGTGAAGCCGAACATTAGAGAGTCTCTGGATGAATTACATGGCTTTTGTTCAGCTGCCTTGTCTTCATCGATGATTCACTGACTGTCATTATGACTTCATATTTGCATTAAATTACAGTTTAACCGGACTAATTCTCCTTTAATTAAAAAGCCATTTGGCTGTCGCCGAGATAGACGGAGGCCACGTCTGAGAGCTCTCCGGGGTGGAAGAGCGTATTTGTCTTTCATGGCAAGACAACGCAACGACACTATGGAGATGCTTTTAGTTTACAGTACTTGCACTGTTTGCAAGAAAAATGCTAATCACTAGGTGGGTAGTGATGCATCCAGCTCAGGGGACTATTCATGATAATGCATGATATTGGGTTTATGAAATGAGTTGTCAGCAATATTTTTTGCAAAATATTGCAAAAAATATTGCTACAGATTTCACAGTATAGAAAGTGTTGCTCAACGTTGAATTATCCAGTTCAGATTAGATTAGATATTCAGATTATTTGAAACCTAGAGACAGAATCTTTTAGTTTCATCCCAAACTTTAGGAACATTAAGACTAATAACTGCCTGCAGTCCACAACCATTTTTTGTAACATTGGTAGTTGATCATCCTTTGATGGCAAACGTTTTACCTACTTGTATAATGTTTGGGCTTTGATTGTGTAGCATTTTAACTTGACTTGAATCACATTGTACCTGTGTGTAACTATGCCGCATCTACTGCAAATGTAGTGCTATGACAACAAATAATGAATTTAAATTGATTAAATATTGATTAATAGCTGCAGTAAAAAAAAACTTTTAGGAAATGCTTAAATCCAAGAAACAGAATCAATGTTTAGATTAAACTTGCAAAAATTTGGTTATGGTGACCATTTTGTATTTATCGGTTATCTAAAGTATTTAAAAATTGTAACTTAAAATATATAAGTAAGAAAATAAATAGATTCATTACAAATAAAGTGAAATATTTCAAATCTCTTTTTCTTAATAATGTGATTATTATGGCTTGCAGAAAATGGAAACACAAATTTATGTCTCAGAAAATCTAAATGTTATACATGTTAAAGTATAAAATATATGTTATTGTCATACAATAGCCTACACAAACATCATGGGTAAGTGTCCAGAACACGTTCATTCAGACACAGGGAGGGTAAGCTACAAAAAGTGAATGAAAAGGAAGCTGTTTGTCCACATATTGCTGTATCCAAACATTATTCCTGGAAACATGAGTGAAACAAAGACGTGTTGTAGGAAAAAAGTACACCAGCAAAATTCATTCATGAATTTGGCGAAGTTTCACAAGGGGTCACTACCCACAGACCAGTCCTACTCATTATTGATGTCAAGCTATTCCTGAACCAGAGATAATGATCCGTCCTTCCAGGGCTAAGGACAAAAAAAAGGGGACTGTTGCTCTCTAGTTCAAAGTCCTCTCTTCAGGTGAAAGAAAAGTTTGCATCTAATTTGGTAAGTGGTCCCAGAGTTTGGTGGAAGAGTGGAAAGGCTCAGTCTCCATGTTGCTCGAAGTCCAGTTTTCACAGCCTGTGATGATTTGGAGTGTTGTGTCATCTGCTGGTGTTGGTGCTCTGCGTTAGACCAGCAGATGACTGGTCTAAACATTGAATCAAGTTTAGCTTGATTCAATGCCAGTGAGGGAAATATCTATTTATCTGTCTGTCTGTCTGTCTGTCTGTCTGTCTGTCTGTCTGTCTGTCTGTCTGTCTGTCTGTCTGTCTGTCTGTCTGTCTTCACAGAGTTGAGTCTAATGCAGCATCTACAACATTTTAAACTAAAATAGACATTTTTTCCTGATTGCTGACAGCTCTGAAAAGCATTTTAAAATAAGTGAACCCAATGTTCACTTCAAAGAACTTCAAACCCAGCTTAGTGTGCAGGATTGTAATTAAGTATCTTGTTTATGGCTTGTCAACAGCTATTCTTCCTCAGGCAAACTCCAAGTCTTCAAGGCCACTTTTTGCTCCAAGTACAAACACTGTCTGAAAAGCCTTTTGGGGGTTTTGACAACCACACAAACTAAACGGAGTTCAGACTGTGCTTGTGTAGCATATCTACTATTGCAAGCAGTGAGCTCTTGTTTACTTGCAGAATGCATTTTAATTAGAGGTTAAAAAGTCAGTTCATAAACTATTTACTTGACTATAAAGTCAAAAGACAGAAGAAAATGGAGATTAAAGAGTGAGAGGAAGACAAAGGCAGAGAGGAAGAAAGCAAGGATGTCACCAGAGGAAAGATAAAGGCAGGGGAAATGCATAAGGACTGGATGGAGTAGACAGTGTGAAGAGGGGAAGGAAGGAGGGCGCTGATACCAATCTTCCCCTCAGAGGAGAATAGGGGCTGATTGATGGCAGTGGGATTGCTCTGCAGGAGGGTAGGTGGGTGGATTCTCCCTGATGGAGAGAATAGAGCAGGTAAGATAATGGCCGAGGGAGGAACGGAGAGATAAAGAGAGAGAATGGACGCACTGACAGGAGTGGTGGATCGGTAGGAGGAGCTTTCCTGTCTGCTGAGATTTTTAGCAATGGTGGAGAGAGAACATTAGGGAGGGATGTGCAGGAGAGGGAAACATCCCATTGTCCTGGCAGACAGTGAGCTTGGCAGGACGGGAGTGTTCAAATCCCTTAGGCCTTTTAACTCCACCCTGTTGACAGCTGGCTGCCTGCTAGAGCACAATGCTTGCCCTGACACACAAACACTTACATCCAGGGAGCACAAAAAACACCACAACAAAGGCGATTGTGAGGGAGGTACTGTAAAATAACTTGGACTCTTTACTGCACTTGAAAGAATTGGGAAGAATGTGGAATGTTATTGAACTCGTGAATGCGGTGCTGGGTTTTAGTTGGCTTCTTCAGAGAGATGTTTACATGGTGTTTTGTTATTTAGGGAAGTTTGAACTTTGGTTTCCAACTTTTGTTGGATTTCAGATGAAAGATAATACATTTGTAATGAGAAAAACCTGGGTGTGAAAGTCAACAGAGACCTTTCTTCTACTTATCTTTGTGTTGCCCTGTAAACTCTCAACCTGCCATTCATTCATGGATGGATGGACAGACGGACAGACTTTACATTTTCAGCTTTACATGGATTCTGTGCAGAGATTTTTTGTTAGTTTTGTGACATTTTACTTCCAATTCATACTTTCTTGTAACATCTTGCAGTGATTTCAAACAAAAGGTCGTACGTCTTTTATACATTCTTTTTTTTTTTTCGTTTAAGCTTCAAACACACCCATAATTACAACATGAAAAACACACAACTCAACTGTTTTCACCCGTCATGCTTGTTGAGGAAAACCCCCCAATATCCACTGTCACCATTTCTGTGTACACACACCAAAACACACACAGCACTAATGGCTCATTGGTGACCTGAGGACAGTGTTTTGGTGAACAGAAAGGTCAGAAAGTCCTCTCAGCGCTGGCTGTTGATATGCGAGTGGCATAGAAAAGCTTTAAAAGCTTGTGCACTTCTGGGAGTATCCTTATTGTCAAAGGTGCTGCATCTATTGCTGGTGCCGCAGATGGTGCTGCAGTTATTGCTGAAGTCTGAAATGCTTTGACCAGCCATAACCAGACAAACATTGCTGTTTAAGAGAGAGTGTTGCTCAAACGTGCAGACAAACAGCAGAGTAGCTGTTTCGACTGAGTAGTAGCAACTATCAACAATTACCAATTGTTTGTTGAAAGCAATACTCTGCTGGTAATTTTAAAACAGCAATGAGTTGAGATCTCTTTTGATGAATCAGAGCCTTCATACAAACACCAGAGTCACCTGTCAGGAGGAAAAACTGCAGAGTCTACAGATAGAACAGCTGCAGATGTTCAGCTTCACTTTGCAGATGTATGCATTGACAAATCTGCAAATATTATCAGACAGCTGAAACATTTCAGGTTAAAAAAAATAAACAAAATCTCCCATTCCTCAGCTTTATTGCTTATTAGATAAAACTTCCTATAAAGAAAAGCTAAGACTAGCAGTTTAGGGTTGTTTCAATATCACTTGGTAAAATCAGTCAGTGGTTTGCTTGTTTATTGCTCCTGAACGGTTATGTTGACACATTGTTTCATTTTTATGACAGAATGTTAGCATTTTCTTCTGATTTTGAAAGAAACAACTCGTCCAGTAAAAACAATCAATCAATTTTCTCATGTGATCTTCAGCCAGTTTGTCACTAAACATCCACAAAAAGGCAGTTAATTCCCATTTAGGTGATAAAAAGAACCAAAGTTAACAGTCAGAAATGAAATAATATTAACACTTCTTTTTTAATCTTTTCCATATGTTCACTCTTACATCATATTTCAAAAGTATTCAAAGTTCTTTATTAATTTTTGATTAAAGGATTCTTTAAAAATATGCGGAAGATTTCCACTCAAAGGAAGGTAAATATAAAGACACTGCATAATACTGTTAACATTTTTCTTAGTATACCTTTATACCCTGCAAGAAAACACAATGATGTGAGGTTCTTTACTAAATAATAAAATCTCTTGAGAGCGTATAAAAGGATAAAAGTGTCTACAAGGTGCTGACAGTAGGATAGAGATGAAGGCGTTTGTAAATAACTCCAAAGAAGTTTAGAGTAGATTATACAGAACATAAAACTTAGCTACGTTCACTATTTCATCTTAGAGTGAGTTGTTTTTTGTTTTTTTTTCCAGTAATGCAATGAAACAAATCATATTCTTCCATACTCCAGAGAGGTATGGGGTAAGGTAGATAAGGTAAACACTGTATGAGCTGTGACGTTATGCAAACTTTTCAACAATTATTTTTTAGGAAATTATCCAGTGTAAAATTGTTGCTGCAGAGACTTCTGGCAACGTAAAATAGCAGACTGTTCTGTTTCAATTTAAAACTGCATAACAGGGGAAATTTGAAAGAATATAAGTTTACATGTAGAGAATAAAGTCGTCTAAGAATACGGCAAGAAATTACAGAGATTTTCTGTGAAATATTTGAGAAGGTATCTGTTATCTGTTTTTCTTGTTATGTTTAAACCACAAACTGTAATGACTTTTGTCATGGTTTAATGTAACCGCATGTGGTTCAGACCTGAACGGATGTGTTTATTTATCAGTGATTTCTTTCTGTTTTTATCGACAGGCCCTCCATCTCCTCCTCGCAACCCAATGTTTAACATGAATGACACCTGCCTGATGTTGGAGTGGTCTCCTCCCAGTGACACTGGGGGTCGCCGGGATCTCACATACAACGTCCAGTGCAAACGCTGCGGCCCTGAACCCACCCAGTGCCAGCTCTGTGAGGACGAGCTTCGCTTCCTGCCCAGGCCTTTGGGCCTGACCAATGCCACTGTAACTGTCACAGACTTCTCATCACACGCCAACTACACCTTTGAGATTGAGTCACTAAACGGTGTGTCAGACATGAGTACCTTCCCCCGGCAGGTAGCCATCATCACCGTCAGCACTGACCAGGGGGGTGAGTATATGAAAGTTGCAGTTGTTTACACCAACGCAGTGCCTTAGATCTTTTCCACCCGCTTCACTCCTCTCTTAGTAACCATCCTCTCACTGCCTTGCTGCGTTGTATTGAAATAAGCATAAATAAGAGCTGAGTGAGATTGCTTTTAATGGCTGGAGGCTGAACACGACTGCTTTATAACTTCTTCGTTTAGCTTTATTGGTATATTTAGCTGCCTTAGCTGATTTGCTCTAAAAGCTGGGTAGATTCTGAAAACCTCTAATGTTTCTTAAACTACAAACTAGTTATCACTTCATTAGTGTTTCCCGATTCTAAAAATAAGTGACAGGACGGTTTCAGATTGTTTCATTACTCGTAAACCTCTATTTTTCTTACGTTGAGAATCCAAATAACTTTTTAAATATCTTCTAGAACAGGGCTTAACCAGAGAAAAGAATTTGGGAGAGAAGGTGGCAAAGGTAATGAAATACAATTTTGCTTCAGACTGAGAGTGAAATGTCGATATTTAAAGTCTGTAAAGGAATTCAGATTTCTGTAGACGACAATCAGTTGTTGAACAATGTTCACAACTTTTGCATTCTCACTTCATGCAAATGAAAATTTACTTCATATTTTTAAATTTATCTGAGGAGTTTATAGTTTATAAATTCTAATTAATATGGAGCCGTTGGAAAGTCTGCAAGGAGTGTACTGAGATATTTTGTGTGTATTTTCTTGACTCGGTGAAAAGGGCAGCAATGAACATTAACTTTGCTTTTCATAAAATATTTCATAAAAGCAGCATTGCAAACCTTCCAGCTAAAGGAATGAAGTTTCATTCATCTAGCTCCTGTTTTTTAATGAAGGGATAATTCAGTATTTTTAACGGGCTCTTAAAAAGTTACAAGTTGATAACTTAAATGAATTAGTATTTAGTATGAATCCAGATTATCTTAAGCTAATAGTTAATCAGTTTCATAGTCCAAATCACCATTTTCTGGGGGACTGTTTGGTTTATTGCATACAGTACTTATTAACTGTCATTTTTAAACAGTTTTTGTCCACCTCCCTATTCTTACCTTCCTTTTTCCACGTTTGTCCTCCTCTTTCCCTCTCGTGTTCTGTTTCCAGACATGTTGTTTTACCTTACTTCTTTGTTCTCTCCTATCCACATAATCTGCATGTTTCTACTGCTGAGAGCATCTGGGAGAAATACATTTTCTCAAACAGCCAAAGCACATTAGCTGCATTATTCTGTGTCTCAAAGGACAGCTCTAGATAGTACATGCGACTCTACACACAGACTTTTTTATTTGATTAACATGCCTTGTTTAGAACATAGTCAAAGCTGGTCCCTTAGCTGTAGACAAGACGCATTTGAACACTAATATAGCCAGCTGCTGCTATTTAGGATCCTCAGGGGAGGAGGCAGATTTATGGCTCGCTGTTAGTGATAAACAGCCTAATGCTGTACTTTTAACACTGTTACGTTTTCAGAAAGCAGAATTTGATCAGTGCTGTTAAATTTAACGAGGATCATTAAAGGGGTATTGATCACACAGCTGTTTTTGTTGGGTGTAACGGAACAATGTGCTTACTACCTGCGTGCTGATGGATATATAAATATGGTGCGTAAATATTTTAAAGTGTTTGTGTATATTTTACAGCACAATTCTTGTGCTTGAGGATGGGAGTGAAATGGTGGTGGGGTTTTTTTATTATCTACATTTTGTCTCCTAATATTCTAAGCTCATGATTACGAAGGGGTTAGTTTAGGATTTTAGGTGATAAACAAATGCAAAGCTGCACATATTTGCAGCGTGAAGAAAAGGGAACACAATTTGGCTACATTCACACAGCAGCTCTTGATGCTGAATTCAGCTTTTTTTTTCTTTTTTTATTTGCTGAAATCTGATTCTTTTTGCATGTCAATCATATTTCTTGCAGATGCTACTTCAATCAGATTTCAGTGTGAATGGTTTACAACCTCAAAGCGATCCGCACATGCAGAATTGCAGTGCATTTACAAAAGTAATAATGAATGTCATCGTCTATGTATGGAAGTTTTTCAGCAATGGGAGCTGATAGTATTGCCACAAGATCATAATAAGACAAAGGAAGCTAATAAAAACAAAAGTTCAACTTTTAGCGATGGTCTTTTGTGGAGCATTGACTGTGACTTGTGGAGAGGAGTCTGTTTGGATGCGTTGTTGGACCAGGAGAGGTGGGATAGTGAAGTGGTTTGCTTCAGTGACATAGCCTTCTTTTATAATCTCATAATTATAATTTTCAGCCATTGTTTACATCTGGATTTATCGTGTCTAGCTTCTTCTGGTGCAGAGTAATGATGCATGTCTCACGCCGATGAGGTGAAAGTTGGATGAAAAGCGACATGACCGTTCAGACTGCAAATGCTTTGAGAGTAATTGGATATGTATCTGATTTAATACCATATATGAATGTGGCACAAATCAGATTTTTTTCAAGCATGAAAAAAATTGTTCTTGGGCCTTCCAGTTTCGCAATCTGCAAACTGGACTTTTGGTTTATGTTACCAATGACTTTGTTCTTTCCGCTCTTACATAAAAGCCATATTTGTGGTGCGTGCAACTAATGGTCGTCCTGACGGATTTCCCTGCAGTGAATCTCTGTAGTTCCTTCAGAGCGACCAGGGGTCACTTCGCTGTGCCTCTGATTAATATTTGCCTTACCCAGCATGGTAGTTTAGGTCAAGAAGTTTGTTTTTGCAGTTGTGGTTGTAACATCACAAAATTGGAGAAAGTTCAATGCGTATAAATACTTTAGCAAGGTACTGTTTGTACCCAGCATAAATTCTTTATGGCTTCACAGTTACTAAATGGATCCTAAAATCTGATGCATCCATTCCATCTTCCTGGCACTGTGGCTTGTTGAGAAATGCCAATTTGCCTCAGTGTCAGCAGTCTGAAAGCTGCAGTTGCTTTTGAAAAGGTTGAAATGAACTAAAGTGTGCCTAAGGTCAGCATATTCATCCCAGTCAAAGATAACCATGCAAACCATCTGACGAAAGGCAACATTTGCATGCAGCAGTGATATGCATGCATGCTTTGGCACAAACAGAACTCTTTCTCCCCCTCAACACATCCACCTAAACTGCTCTGTGATGGGCTTGTTTGGAAAAGTGCACATAAAATTCATATACACCATTAGCATAGTGTTGCCATCAGCAGAAAGCAGACAGCCATGTGAATTTCAGTGTTTTCAGGAGTCTGCTGTAATAATCTACTCTGACTATAAATAAATTAAACTCTGTCATTAAAATGCAGATGGACATTTTTGGTCAGTGATTTGTTCCAGTAAAGATGTGATTTGCTTTACTGAGAAGACAATAAAGAATTATAATGCGCAAGGACAAACAACATCTGAGGTTTTTAGTGAGAGGAAAATGGCCTCTAATTTGAGAATGAAATAGATGGCATGTTTTAAAATTTTGACATGGTTTCTGAATTTACTCATTTATTGTCAGCTTAATGACAGAAAGGATTCTCATCTTGCAGGCTGACACTTTGTTTGGTCTGATGTCCCTGAAGAAGTTGGCAAAAATATTTTTACTGAACTTTGCTGAAAAGATTAGTGACAGAAGCACAAAGAAAATCAACAAGAGAGCAAGTGGAAGACGTGGAAACTTAATTGAGATTATGGTTTAAAACAGGGGTCCCCAAAGTGGGTCCTCGAGGGCCGACATCCTGCATGTTTTAGTTCTCTCCCTGGTGGTAGTAGCAACCTTTTCAGCATGTCAATGTTCTTCTTAGACCTTCTAATGAACCATCATTTGATCCAGGTGCGTTAAACCAGGGAGAGAACTAAAGCCACTGGTTTAAAAGGAAGGAGAAAATTAGATTTAAAAAGGAAAAGTACTTTTACAAATGTGAAAACAGAAGAAGTATGGAAAAATAAGACAAGTATGAAAGAAAACTAAATTTAAAAAGCAGAATAAAGGAAAATGATTGAGTGATTAAAAGACTAAAGAAGACAAAGCCAGAGTAAGAACCAGAATAAGTTTGCTAACATTACATTTTATCGAGCAAATAAATGAGTCCTAGAGAATACAGTTGTGCCAGAGTCCAATACTGTCGCAGGCTTTATACACGCTGAAACATTTTATACAACGTATGCTGACCTTGCATGCAAGACAGATACATGAATCAATAGCGTATTGACAGAATACGTATGTTTGAAATAAATCACTTTGTGGGCATAAAATTACTGTATTTTTATATCAACTTTTAAATGTTTATGAAAGACTGAAATTGCTTAAATTGTGTCTCTTCAACTCTTTTAGGTTTTTATACTGTTCCCCCTTACATTGGTTCTGACCTCAAAAAATGTTTAATATTTGATAACACAAATAGTTGTGAGAAAAGTTCTAAAAACCCTGAAACCATTTACCAAGAAGTGAATAAATAAGTCATAGACTCTATATTGACATTTATACATTTATTCATTGATGTACCTTGTACATGTTTTGGGAAAAAGGATTAAATCAAACAGTTTTTGCTGTTTTATACAGTTACATGAAGTTGCAGTATTGTACTGCAGTTGTACTGGAGAAAACTTTGAAGTGGTCTACTTCACTGGACCCCCTGCGGTTTGCGTGCCACTCAACTTGCTCTGCAGCTGACACCATCTCCCACACACTGCACGCTGCTCTGTCCTCTACACCTACGTTAGGCCACTCTTCATCAAATTCAGCTCAGCATTCAATGCAATCATTCCCCAGCAGCTGATCGCCAAATGTTTCCTGCTGAGCCTCAACACACCCACCTGTAACTGGATTCTGGACTTCCTGACCGAGCGACCGCAGTCGGCGCGCATCAGCAGCGCAGCATCACAAACCATCAGGCTGAGCACAGGTGCCTCCCGAGGTTGTGAGCTCAGCCAACTGGTGTTTATGTCGCATGACTGCACTGCACAGAATCCAAATATATCGTTGAGTTTGCAAATGACACAACTGTCACGGGGTTCATCAATGACAGCAATGAGGGGTTTTCCAATAACCTTTTTCTGAACATGACAAAACCAAGAAAATGGTGGTTAATCTGAGTTTGTCAGATTAACGTCTCATTAACAGCTCAGAGAAAAAGAGTCAGAACAACCAACTTCCTCAGCATGACTTGCGATATAAACTCTGTGACAAACACAAGGCAGCGTCTGGCTTGTCTGAGATGAGCAAACCTATCACATCCGATCTTCACTAATTTCCACAAGCGAACGGCAGAGTGTCCAGACATGCAGAATTTTTATCTTCTCAGGTCTAAAAATCCTCCAGCTGCAGCTGATCCAAAATGGTGCTGCTCGCGTTCTGACTAAAACCAGGAAGATAGAGCACATCACCCAGTTCTAAAGTCCCTCTGGCTCCCAGTAGCTCAGAGAATAGACTTTAAAATACTGTGGTTAGTTTATAAATCACTGAACGGTTTAGCACCACGATACATTTCAGACCTTCCAGAACCTCTCAGGTCTTCTGGTTCTGGTCTGCTCTGCATCTAGAACCAGAACCAAATGAGGAGAAGCAGCATTCAGCTTCTATGCACCACAAATCTGGAACACTGAAGCGCCTTTAAATCTAAACTAAAAACCCACCTGTTTAGAGTTTCTTTGGAAACATAATCAGTGAAACATTAATAAATAATCTGATGTACAACGACAGCAAAATGTAATGTTTCATTGTTGACTTTGTATTTTTGTGTTTTTATGATGTAAAGCACTTTGAAATGCCTTGCTGCTGAAATGTACTGTAGAAATAAAATTTGATTTGATGCAGAGGGTTAGGGATCATATGGAGCGCTCTCTCCTCCATCCAGAGTATTTTTCTGACCTTGCATAGCCTCCACAATATTCACTGACCCCACCATCCCTTCTCATAGGCTGAGGTTCTGAAGCATCAACCAGAACTGCTTGGTTCTGTAACAATGTCTTTATCCCCTCAGTAACGCACACCTCTCTGTGCACTTGCACTTTAGATTGACTAGACAATCAGAATGAACCCTCCTTCCATCCACTGGATAATCTTACGCGGTCGCAGAGTGACGCCACTTTTCGAGAGGTTGACTTTTAGGTGTTCTATGACGTATAGGTTCAGAAACTGTTTTTCAAGGTGCTGTGAAATGTTTTTTCCAACTACAAAAATTTTTCACTCTCATACTTATCGTTTAGGATATAAAGTAGTCAAAGTTAGATTCTATTCTCAAGAAAATCCCCCAGCCTTGAAATTAAGACAACCGTTTTTATACAGCAGTAGCATTAAATGAGTAGCATTTAGCAGCTTCCCTGTTCGAGGCAGCCTTTCTTCTGGCACCATGCCACACTATAACTAACTATGACAAATTAGCCACATACCTAATTACTAGCCTGGGAAAATCACAATGATGTTTATTAGGCTGGGCATCATAAAGCTTGGCGCCTGTGCCCCAAGACCAAAGCTCTATGCTGGAGAAACACTAATAATAACAGCTATACAAATTGGCTGAGTGAAATGACCAGGGCCCCAGAGGTGCTTAGCTGTGATGGGGTGAAGAGGAAGGTGACTTTCCGTGGATTAATCAATATGGCTATCCAAAGTGTTGCTGCGCTGGGATTTGGATACCAGTGTTTCCTGCCATAGACGATATTTGCGTGTGTGTGTGTTTTAGCATTTCTCACTTTGTAAAGCCCTTTTTTTATTTCAACAAATGCTATGTTGTGAGGACCTGTGCTTCTTCTGGGCCCCAAAGCTTGGCCCCACATAAAGAAGTGCTGTTTTTGGATTGGGTTATAGAAGTGCATAAAATATGAAAGGTGAATGCAAAGTCCTTGTGAAGAAAAATGCAATGTGTGTCTAGATTTAGCTGAGAACCTGACTCCATTATGGGTTAATAGGAAAAAGCAGCCACTGATAAAAATGCTGAATACATCATGTTGCTAACTGTTTTTTTTCTCCTCTCCCTGGACATATAGTTGTGGGTGAGAGGGATTTTGGGGGTCCTACGTCTTCTAGCAATGAAATGTGTGTGTTTTTCTGTGGGTGTGTTGGAGTGCCGTTAGATTGCTGACACTGGCCTTGTGGAAAGAGCAGTCGTAAATAGAAGCTTCATGCTTGCTGGCTTATTAACAGTTGATTTATCCGACTCTCTACGGGGAACACGCGCCCTTGGCACCCGAGCCCAGAGATCGGCCGCGGGGGGCCCCAATTACCCGATGTCGTGGGTATTTGAAGATGTGGTGAGGGGAAATCTGGTGTCTTCGTGTTACGAGCGTCGCATATGCGCACGCACCTCACATTGCTGTGTACACCAATCCCAGGGTCATCTTCACCATCACTCTTTCTCTTCACTTGCACACTCACATTCACACCCACTCTCTATGCCTCCTGTGGTGGGAGATACAAGGGGGAATAATAGGATGGGAAAAATTTATTCGGCAGCTCTCTTTCTCTGCACTGATTTATCAGAGCATTCCCTCCAATGATGTGCCTTTATCTTTCTCAGTTTCTCTTGTCTCTCTGCTCCCTGCAATTTTTCTACATTAAGCACTGCTGTGTGTTTGACTTGTGTGTTCATCACACTGTACAGACAAGTACCAACATTATACCCAGTCATATTTTACAGGGTTAAGGCTGCTGTGAGGCAGTGCTTTATTGCAGCAAGACTGAAGTTTTAAGACCTATTATTTAATCATAATGTTTGGCCTTCTTTTTATTCCTTCCTGTCAAATACTGCTTTATGTGTAATGTTGAACAAAAAAATCCTTGAAGAGGTTTTTCTTGTATTCTGTGTTAATTATTTTACTGTATGGACGAATAGCATCAGGTGGGTTCACGGTGTTGCATTTTTCGACCGAATTATTTGTTTTGCATGTCTTTTAAATGTATTGATTTGTTTTAATGTTTCATTCTGAAACATCTAAATATGACAGTTAAACTTTTTTGATTAGATATTTTTAGTAAAACACAAAAATCAACAATTGAAATGTTTTGCTGTCTATACTGTGGGACAAAATTTATTTTATAATCTTTTTCCTTATTTTTGTCACATTTCTTTGTGAAATAGTCTTTTTTTTTTTGCTATCTACCACAAAACTGCGATTATGAGGAATTGAACTGAAGCAGTGAAGTCAACAGACTGGCTGCTTGTTCAAGCTGTTGAGAGTATTGAAGTACATGAATGATATATATACTATCAGTAAATATTGGTTATGGGCTGGAACAGCGATTTTAATATTGGATATTGATATTGGCCTAAATGTTTCCTATTTTAAGCTCCTTTTAACATAGTTAAAAAGGAGAAGTTGTAAAAAATTACAAATGTAAATTAAAATATATTTTTATTTTTAATTGTGTAATCTCATAATTGTGTAATTTTTAGAATTACTTTATTCACCTTTTTCTAAAAATCACAATTTCCACAATGTCTTTAAGGTCTTATTGTTTAAACAAAATAAGAGAAGTTTGGTATTTTCCATTTTATTTCTGTGAGGAGTTTTATCTGTTTATTAGGCTTTAATGCTGCATTTTCCAGGGGTGTAAATGTCACAGGACAACTGGAAACTATTTCCTAATCAAAGTGAGAAATACAAGAGAAAAAGAAACTTGGTTCTATGTCAAACAAGACTGAGTAATAACCCAAAGTTATATTGTTACATTAGGTGGTAATTATGTGAGAGAAACAGAACAATCCAAAGCAAACTGCAGCGGTTTTAAAGGTGAGATTATGAAGTTAAATAATGTATTAATTTGGAATTTGTCTTGCGGCTTTTTACCGATCTTTACCAACGGATGTCAAGTACTGTGGGGGGCGATGTTGTTCTTCAGGAGTAAATCAACCTACATGTTTGACTTTATCTCATAAAATATGATAAATTAGGTCTCTACAGAGTTTTATTATGATCTTGTACAGCACTTCAGATTTTTCAAGGAGCAAAGAGAGAAAATGTTGACTTTTTTCCAGTTGTGCTGAAGTTATATGCAATGCTGAATCTACTCATTGCTGTATTTGGATTTTAAATCCTACAAAAATGACTGAAATGAGGAGTAAGTGCTTATGGGGGAAGCTGAGCATATAAATGTTGCTAATCGTTGTAGTAGGTGATGGAATCAATAAATGTGATATTTTCTTGAAATGTTAATTAAAACTTCAGTTCCTGTGAATATTACATCACTTCTATTATAATGGTTAACACTTACAGGTGTCAATTGTTTTAGGTAAAAATTGAAAATTAACACATTTTATGAAAACGAGTCTTTGAGGCAACACACTTACAAGACATGTCATTAAGATGAAAATAATCCTGGATCATGATTCTGGATAAATATCCAAATATTTTAGATAGTAACATTTCTCAATATCAGTTCAAATCTTTTTGAAAAAGTTATGATTTAAAATCTCCTATTTCTGTTAATTGTTAAATAAATAGACCTAGACTAGACTCTTTTATGCTAAAGCTGAAGGACCAATCTGGTCAATTTTGTGAATGAACTTTATTAGATTACTCATATCTTGTTGTGGATGCAACATTGCAACACTTGAACCGGAAGCACATTTTTTACTGGTAAAAAACATTAAGGTTATCTCTCAAGTGTAAAACTGTGGTGTTGAATATCACAATGATATTCAGCCTTATTCAGCGTCTCAAAATTGTGTGTATTTATTACGTTGTTTAGTTTTAGTCTTTGGGGAAATCTGTTCTATGGATTATAGTCTCAGTCTATCGTTCTCTTGATTGTTTGCAGTGAATTGTTTACTGATAAATGCAGAAAACAAGTTGGTTTTGTTTTATGTAATAAAAAAGTTAAAAATGTGACTTGGGAAAAAATTTAGGATGAATAGGAAATTCTTCCAATTATTGTACACTTCAAGTCTAAAAATAACTCAATGATTTAATTTAAAATAATTTAAAGTAATTTGCTATGATAATCTGCTAAACCTTTAACCAATATGCGATCCTAACAGGGTGACATTCTGTCTTAACCTCTGACCTCACCTCCCTTAACGAGGCGTCCCTCTTCAGGAACATTTTTGGAAACTTCTTACGATGCTAACAGTTGCTAATTTGACATCTTCTTCAATCACGTCTCTCTCCTCATCTTGCTAGTTCTATGAATACCTGGGAACAGCTAATTCTGCCTCCTTCTCCAGCCCCGCAGTTGACCAAAATTATTTATAATATGCTTTTTTGGTTAAATTACGACAACTCCAGGTCAGCCTGTGATTGTGTGACGGCCCACTGGAAATTTCCCAGTACGACAGATGGCCAGTCCAGCACTCAGTACTGGCCTGAACTAGGTCAACCAGTTCTGCTAAACCAATTAAAAATAACAGACCTTTGATGGACATACAGTTAAGCCCAGAGTTATTAATATTCCTGGCAGATTTATATTTTATATTATTTTGATCCCATAAGAAAATATGCGAGCGCTTGGTGCAAGATAATGAGTCTATGTACAAGGAAAAGGATTTTTAAAAATGATTTTAACAAAATCGGCATGTTAAAATTATATCTTTTCCACGTCAGTATTAAATATAAAAGCTTTTTAGGCTTTATGACAATGAAACATGTCCTTCCTTACTATTTGAGATTGAAATCGCTCTAATCTCCTTCCTCAGATTTTGCAGCAGATTCTAGTCAAAATGTTAATAGTAATTCCAATTATAGAAAACATATTGGTAAAATTAATTACTTAAGATTTACCTCTACTGACTGGGATGGATAATTTTGGACTTATCATTCAGTGTTGAACTTTCCAAAGTATTTTAACTAAATAACAAGATTACCTTTCATAGTAATTTTAATCCATTCCAGCTACAAATGAGTTTCACATAGCACAATAACACACACACATCCATTATCTTTGGAAGCGAGGTTAGTAATTTGAAGGAGTCACCGCAAGATTTAAATTAAGGTTTCATTTTGGGAAAATCATTGATTCCATCTTGGTTTGATTCCTGGTTGGTTTTACAGTGTTTGGGAAGAACAGTGTGTTCTTTTTGTCCTATTATCATTTTGATCAAAACGTCTGCTTTCACCTGCTGAAACAAGAAACCACAAAAAGAACAGCTATTAATTAAATGGTAAGTGTAAATCTACCTGGACTTTAAACCTAAAGTATGTTGTATAACACGTTTTTGTTAGAGTAACCTTTGTGGGTTGAGTGCACTTCAAAAGTGTCTGAACTGCCATTATGGCTGCAATTTACTCTGTGCTCCATTTCTGGTTGTGGCCTGTGAAGCCCTGATGAAACGGGCAGAAGAAGCTCATGACAGCCAGGATCTCTAACCCTGGGTTATTAACAAGCAGCCGATAAGTCTGAACACCCACCTTCACTGACCGACAGAAACCTTTCACAAAACATCACAGAAAGAATTCCTAATGTGTAGTGAACGATCAGTTAACATTTATTGTTTTACAGCCAGAATCTGTCAGGTTGATGCTTCATGCGATAATTTAAGCAAGAAGAGGTAACTATTGTGCAGATATACGAGATCTCTTTAAACTGTGAGTACATCAGTCAGGATAACAGAAATAATAGAAAATTGCGCTCTGTAATCAGTCAGTCCTGAAATACATATTATTCTGGGCAATAAATTGTCCCAGAAATTATTGCGATAAACAATAATATTGTTTTGAGACCATTTACAACTGTTAGTACATAATGCAAGAGCACATTTTGAAAAAAAATTAAAGATATTTCAAATATCCAAAGTAACAACAGAAACAACAAATAAAATGAATTATAAAGTCTTGTAAACAAAATAGAGTTGGTTGAGACCAAACCGCCAGACTGAAGCTTTTTGTTATCCATTTTTGGTGGAGAAAGAAAGAAAAATGACAAATCATGCAAATGGTAATTATTGAGTTTGTTTTAATTTACAATATGATTCATTGATTTATTGATTCATTGCTTATTGTGACAGGCATATACTGAATGACTAAACTGTTAATTAAATTTAACAAACAGTTGATAATTTATCTCCCTAATCATGTCTTAAATTTTTCACTTCAGATTTACATATTCCACTCTTTTTATCTCTTCCAATAGTTTTTAAAAATTCCTGCCTCTAGTATTCCCATTAATAAGATTGCTTTTATGAAAGGAACTTGGTAAGTTTTACTTTGTAAAGAATTTTAATACATTCAAATTCATAAAAAATTCTTTATATTATGCAATGACCTGTTAGGTAAAAAAAAAAGTTCAGATTCTGTATTAAACTTCCATGTCTGTGTCATCTATAATTTTACTAATTTCTGATGTTTTTGGGCACTTTAGCATTTTCTTACATCACTGTCCAGATTGTCTGTATTTCATTCCAGTTATATTCACGTTTTTCAATTGTAAATAGAGTAAAAAAACTGTCAAAAAGGGATTTTTACTACATGTTGTGCAGGTAGGATTGTACCGCGTTTGTAATGTCTGGACTTTGCTGACCTTACATGAGCATTTGCTAAGAATATGTCAGCCCTCTAGAAGGTGTGTGTAGAAGAATCAACCCAATATCCTGCCGTCTATGTGCTCACTTCCCATCCTCACTGCCGGAGCCTAATCAGTGTGGAAGCAGAGCTCGGCCTGCCGATTGGTGGTGGATCTTTGGGATGAATCACACCAATGAAAGGGATTTTGCTGGTGCAGAAAGTAGACTTTTGGGCCAGAAATCCTTTGTGCTTCCTGAATACTCATTTTCTATTTTTTTTTTCTGTTTGAATTATCATCCAACAGTTCTATTTATTTCATATTCAGACATTTGCATTGATCACTCAAATTCCTTTACTTTTTACAAAATGACAAAGACGATCTCTTTTATCCTTTAAGGCAGTTGAGTTTTACAGCAGGGGAGTCAAACTCACTTTCATTTTGGACTAAATCAAAATCGTGAATGCTCTTAAAGGGCAAACTGTGCCAGAATGTATTGATAAAACCTGTTAACATCTTTTTAGTCCCTCCAGGATTTCGTGATACTTTTTGTGATTTTATTGCAATAAAAAGCGAAGTGTTTGTGGTACTAATTTGAAAAGATTTGTGATATTTGTGAGTATTTATGACAGCAAATACAACTTTTTATTACTCGCTTTAAATCATGGACTATAATCTGACATCAATTAAAGTTGAGGCAGCTGTTTAGAACAAGGGACAAAGTTTTTGACAATTTTTGAGAAAAATCTGCAATAAACTCCCAATTATGCAATAATGCAAAACAAATTACAGGAATTTATTCATTTTGTGTGATTTTCCATGATAATTCTCAAGAAACTGGAGGGATTGATTGATATAATTTGGCAGTGATCAAATAGAAACTGCATTAATTTGATTGATAACATAAAATTTAAGCACGCTTAGTATTTAGTTTAGAATCTAGTGGACCGCATAAGAAGCTATGGTGGGCTGGATTTGGCCCACGAGCCTCGAGTTTGACACATGCTTTATAGTAAAGCTTGATTCATTTATTCAGAGGAAGTTGGTGTAAGTGGTGCGTCTGGTGTTGCATCTCTTTAAAAAGAGTTGCAATTTTTTAGTGAGAGCTGCAAGTACAGGTGCAGATGCACAGGTTGTGAAATCTAGTGGGTTTGACAAACCTGTTCCAGCTCATATACACATAGCATCAGATCTATGCTCCACTTTTTTATAACTTTGGACAAAAGTTTTCTTAAAACCATAGTCAACTTAAATGTCATATTATTTTTTGGCTTTTATTTGGAATTTTGGGTGATTATGCAACTTGCATCTTCAAAAAAGCTTAACAATAAAATGGTGTAAGACATTAAATTTCTTGTGAAACGTACACAATCATATATTCAGACCAACTATTTGGATAAATGTCCCTGAGTGAGTTTTACAGAAACCACTCTTTTTTTTGTTTGTATTTTAATCAGAAATGATGTAGCTCACCTGTTTTATTCATTTGGTTTCTTGCCATCAGTCTACTTTGAAGTGTGTAAATTTTTACTAAGATTGAGGAAGAGATTATTCCATAAGCTCAATATTATTTTTGCTTTATTCATCACAAAACCTGTTGTGGTGAGTTTGGGATCTTTATTCTGTTGGAACAATTTTGTCAAAATCTTAATTACCTTGCTGTTGATTTTCCTGGAAAATATGAATGAATTTAGAGATAGTGCTTTTTATTTTTCAACCTGTTATGAGCAGAGCTGTAGGATTACAGGCAAAAAACATAACTGCATGCTACAACCCCTGTGCTTTGTTATTGGAAAAGAGCTTTTTAGATTTGAAAGCCTTATGTTGACTAATCCAAACAAATCTCCTCTCACAGTAAAACGAGATAGCAGAAAAGCTAAATTACTCTAGCAAGAGACTAGTGTTGATCTTGGAACATCTTTTTAGTTGACAACTTTACAATTCTTGCTACTTGACTTTGGGCAGTGGCTCTGGTGTTTCAGAATCTTTTGGTTTATGATAGTTTTGAACCTTGGTGGTTCTGATGTTGTACTCAATATCCTAACTAAATGGTGGCATTTTGGATCAGATGCGTTAAACTTTGATGGGTGTTACAACTTAATAATGACCCAAACCAGCATTGTTTTGGAATGAAAGAAGCAGAGTATCATGAAGTTCCTGTAACGGCCTCAAACACAACAACATTAAGTGTTAAATATCTTTTGAGAATTATGCCAGGACTTAATTTATGGCTGTAAAAAGTCTGTGGTTTTTCAGCAATTTATAAAAGAACGTTTAAACCTGTGCAGCAAATTTTTGCACTTAAAAATCATTGATGTTGTTTTTGGTATAATCATGCCACATTTAAAAAAGATGCATTAACAATAAAATGGTTAACCCTAACCCTAAAATGCAACATCAAAATCCAAAACTAACATAATATTTATGTCCCCAGTGCGTGGATGTGAAGTCATGACCATCGTTTTCTGTATCTTATGGTCATACATTCTGTAATTTAATAAGACATAAGCTGCTACTTTTTCACATTCTTTAATCACTATGTTGTGGTTAATATCTGGGTTTTTACAAAACTGTTTTCGAAGGTCTGGACTGCTGCATGATGACAAAACAATGGTTGTCAAAGCAAGCTTAGGAAGCATCTCTTTTCTTTCTGTTCCTTTATTCCGGCTTAATTTTCATAGAAAAGAAAACTCCTGAATTGTGTCACGATTTTCACACAAATCAAACTTTTCTGCCCGACTTGCTCTAAATACAGGTTTCAACTGCTGCATTTAGCATTTTCTCAACAGGGTCTGTTTTTATAGATGTTGGCTGCATTAAAGGCGAGTCATGCACTAAAATAAAAAATGTGAGGAGACATTTCTGAAATTATATAAATCTGCGAAGACAAGGTGACACTTCTCTCTGTAAAACAGGATTAAGATATTCAAATAAATATAGCTGTTAAGTACACATGAGTCAGATTTATGTCTTTGTTCATTTGTTATCAAATTCATCACTATGTTAACTGCATGCATAATCCTTTTTTCGGAATGTCTCAGCACAATGTTCTTGCATGAGAGTTTGAAACATTAGTCAGCAGTGCACAAGTTCAGAGGAAATGATGGAGGATTCATAAAACCATTATAACTTCTTTTATTTTTTGTCATAGCTGCCACTTGAAGTCCATTAATGACATCATATTCTAATTTGCATAATTAAAAATGTGCATTTGATTATAAAGATCACAGTAAAAGAGGAATATCTCATGAAACTCATGAAAATTAAGTCAAAAACATTTTTAACGTTTCCTACTTTCTTCTCTTATCTATTCTAACACTTCATCAATACCGTCAGTATTAAAACATTTTTTAAAATAACAATTTAAAAATTAAATCTTCTGAGATAACTAATTGTACAATGACCCAAGAAAAAGACATTATTCCCGGTTCCTGGTAATACTAAAACAATGACTAACATTCTTAAACTATTTTTCTGATGACTGTTTATGTTCACTTTGGTCACCAAGCGTCTCTTGTCTTTATTAAGTAGATGAGTAGCTTTCAGCAGCTGGTATGTTGTACACTTTCATAAGGTTTGTAAAGAAAAACAACTTTGAAACTCTTCCATTAGTGTAAAAGCTTTGAGAAAAGTTGTACTTGGTGTTCGGTGTGCAGGTAATCTGGTTTACTCTTTTTGGGTTCTCCTGACTTTTATTACAGTGTACTCTTAGACTTTTATTACACCCTCAAGGCGAGTGTGTTGACCTACACGCTCGTTTTAAGCCCAGCCTGTCTTTAGCTCTATTCAAAAGACTAAAATATTTTTTTTGTTATTTTTTTAACACTAGTAGGACTGAAATAAACCTGTCCTTGTAATGTTCTAGTAAATACAAAGCTGAAATAAGAAAAAAAAAATAGAAAAAAACAGTGGTCCTTCAACTTGCACTCTGTCCTTTTTTATACAACAATAAATGTTTTCAAAGGAATTTAGAAATCAGCCACAACCTTATTAATCCTTGGCCTCAAGTTGTGTAATTTCCTCGTATTCTGACAAAAGCCCAATGTCACCTGACAAAGTATGTTATTTTTTTTCCTAAGAAGTCGTTTTTCATCAAAATGTCAGAGGTAGCTTTAATAGCCTTTAGCTTTGATTATTGCACGCATTCACAGTCACACAGTTTTAATAAGCTTCTGTAATGTCACAAGATTTATTTCCATCCAGTGTTGCAATAATTTTTCTCCAAGATCTTGTATTGATGGTGGGAAAGTCTGACTTAAATCTCCAGATTCTCAATGGGGTGAAGATCCTAACTCCTAGTGACCAATTTTTTCTAGGTATTGTTTGACATTTCTTTACACAATTACAGCTGTTTCCACTTTCCTTAGATGGTTTCTTTGCTTGATGTGTCCTAAAGATTTGAGCCCCTTTCAAACAGACTAACATCTTTTGGTGTTGTTGGACATGATTGGTCAAGAAATAAGAAGCTACTTATTGGATCAGTTAGAGTTAAATAACTTTTTACCGCCTGAATTACTCAGCAGTTATGCAGTATTTGTAAGAGTCTCAAACCCATTTTCCTAGTTAAATTCAGGTGCTGATGTCTTTTAAATATTTTATTTTCATTTAAATAGCTGGATTAATTTCTAAAGGTGATGTTATATGAAGAAGAGGCTTTGCGTCCAGCTATGTTTTTCACACAGGTTGATAAATTGTGTGTTTTCTTATCCAGACCTGCTGTGCTTTTGGAACCTGACACTTTGACCATTTTGCAGCTATTTGAAACATGTAAACAGCACACTATGATGAGTACTGACACCTTGCTGTCACTACAACCATGAAGACTTTTACTGCTTTAACTCCCAAGGCACTTTCTGAGAGTTACAAAATATTTTTGCTGTGTTGTGCATTTTAGCCCAAAGCATGACAGTTTTTTTTGTGTTAGTTTTTTACTATAATCCAGAACAGTATTGGCTGTAAAGTCAAACTTGGAATGACCTACAGCACCTGGCAAAAGTGTTCACAACCACAAACGTTACTATGTTTTATCAGGACTTTCTGTAACAGACAAACGCAAGGCAGCATATAAAAGTGAGGTGGACAAAAGCGATACACATTTCGTCAAAAAGTGGCGGATTTTCGTTAATTAAATTTTTAACCTGCCTAAAATCCAGCCTAGCAGCTGCCTTCAGATTTGAACAACTTGTGGAGCATTGTTCAATCTATCACCTGAAGATAGGAGAATATATAAGCCTTGAGAGCCCTCTATTCATAGTGAGATTAAATTACACACAAGTGGACTCTTCAGAAACCAGATGGTTGCATTTTGAAGTATCATAGTAAAGGGAGGTCAAAAGAATGCATAGATTTTCATTTATAACAAAATATTAAGAGCTTGGACCAATTTCCTGTCACAAGTAAACTTCTTTGTGTTCGTCTGATATATGAGGTGAAAAGAAAACACTAACAGAATATGATCAGGTTTAAGGGGTAAGACTACTTTTGCAAATGTTTTAGTCCAAACGCCTGATCTTACATTTGTTGGCAGTTTTTTCTCTGATTATGAACAGATACATTTGTATGGGGAGGTTAACACAACTGTCTTTAAATTACTGAGGACAGCATTTGGTCGACAACATCTTGCATAAAGGACATAAAACATTTATATTGTTTTTTTTTTTTTGTTTGTTTGTTTTTTTGCCCCGTTTTGCACATGTAGCATCACACAAACTGGGTAAACATATTCAGCTCAAAGAGAGTTTTTCACCTTGGCTGAAACATTGGAGTGAATTATTTTACGCTTTTGTTTTTTTGTTTTCTTTTCAAATTCATGCAATAGTTGTGATACTACTATAGGTTTGTGCCCCATTTAACTTCAGAACTGATCAAAAATTGCCTGGTGTTGTCACAACAAAACAGAATAAAAAATGTTACATGACCTTTCTGTTAGCATGATAAAACATATTTACGTAAAACCCCAAAATAACCTGTCAACCTTTGAGAAAAGATCAAGGAGATAAACTGAGTTGTTTTTTTTGTTTTTTGGGGGGTTTTTTCAAGAATATTGCTGCATTCGTATAAAAATTAGCATGATTGAGTGCACTTGTCAGGCGACACTGCTGTATGTATTAGACCAGTGGAGTGCTGTGCTTGCAGTTGTTCAAACAGCTCTGTATGCACAAACACACACATGCACAAAAATGCATTAAAAGTACACAACAGAGCTGTGTGAAAAACCCCGCACCTGTAATGAAGTGATAACGCTGAGTAAGACGGATGCACACAAAACGCAAATATACACACACACAAACACAAAGCCATTATGACTACAGCTGTGTTTAACTGGCGGCGCTGAGGAGTCATGACCCTAATGGGCTGGGATTGTTGCATCACTGGTGATTACTACAGAAAGCCTGTGATATATGGTGCCTATAAACAGACAATAAGGGAACAAATTCACTCTGAATCATGATCTGAGATAATACCCTGCCAATATATTTACAAATTAAAGCCATCTACTTATCAAATTGACGACATTTAAGTTTAAAAGCTAATCTCACGCCATTTTCTTGGTCATTATGCCCCCAATGCTTTCTTTTCTGTAGTTCCATTTTTACTGTTTGGAGTCTGTTTATATCTTAATAGGCAAGGCAACTCAAAGCGCTTAAGTTAACAATATGCATTGACAAATCAGATTCAGAATAAACAGATTTTGGAAGTAAAATCAAGTAAGCCTTGTTCTTAACCTTGTTTTAAAAGGTCAGAGTGGGAGCAATCCTGGAAGCATATTCTACATTTTTGTTGCATAAAAGCTGAAGGCTGCATCAGTATGTTTAGTTCTGAGTCCTACAGTGCTTAGTATGTTTGATTCAAATGACTTTAAACATCTCAATGGTTTATAGCATTGAAGAAGATTGGAGACGTAGTCTGGGCTTATACATCACCAACTTGTTTTCTGATGGTTTTGCTGCATAGTTTGGCAGGTTGTGGCATAAATGCTGCTATTGTTGCTGTTTGCTGTAATCCAACCCAATTTCTGTTACATTTAGTTCTTCCCACCCAGTCTTTAAACTACTGTGAAATTGTTTATTATTTTGCCATCGGTGATGAAATAGACCATTACTAAGTCATAGTCTGATATTTTATTAAAGCTGATAAAATCAATGCTATATAAATGCCATATTTGCTTGACAATTTGGTAGCTTGCTACATTTTATCAATATATCAACTAGCTCGTCAATTACTCTCTGGATGTCAGGCTCTTTTATTCTTCTTCCCTCTATGACTCAAGTTTTTCTTGACTTCATCATCTAAAATAATTCCTGTTTTGTGAAGATTTTAATGAGATGCTTCTTAACATTAATGATCCAAAAAAAGAATAATTATCTAAAGTGTGTGTAGCAAGTAAAGTAGCCCTGAGCTGCTTGAAAGAATGTCCCTTATTAAATGTCAAAGATGAAAAAAGCATTTAAAGAACTTCCAAAGAAAGCCGTCAAAGCTTTACATGATTTTCATCTTACTTACTTCTTAGTTTTAAAGAAAACTTCAGAAAAGTGACCCTTAGACCTGTGCTTCTGTGCAGGAATTCCTTCCCCTGTGTGTTAATGCCATTCAGACACCTTATACATTATTGATTGAGCCCCCCGATGGCAGAGCGTCTTAATGTTTTTCTCCAAGTGTCACGTAGAAGTCACATCTATTAGTTTTTGTATGTGTGTGGGGGCATTAAATGATCATCTGTTTGGTTATTCTGCTCCAGGTTTGTGTATGTGTGTATAAGTTTAGCAGCTCCACAGATGGATGGCACACGACCCTCAGAGCCAGTAAATCCCAACAGACTCTCCAGTCCTGTTAACAGAAGGTTTTCCTGTCAAAGTGTCCTTGAGTAAGACAATCAAGCTCTGCTTGGTCACTTATGATAAGTCAAATAAAACCCTCCACACAGTGAATAAAATATTTTGTGATTATCCTTGCTCAAAGAGAGTCTGAATAAGCAGACAAATCAATCTTGTCAAGCTGATGTCAAGTAATAACGTTTCCTCTAAAAAGTGTCCTTCTGATTGACAGGAAATACAGTCCATTCTTTAATTTGGCTTTGTTTCACTATTAGGCACTGATTAGCAAGCATTTCAAATTCAGTCAAGCATTATTCTCTATGTTAATGGTTTATCTACAATGCACCAACCTTTAATTAAGTGTTCTCTGAAACAATTGTGGCAAAACTAACAAACCCATTTGTGGGATCACAGATTTTACTTTCTAATCTTTCTTCAATCATAAACGTACATGCAGGTTATGATAATGAAAGAAAAGTGATGTCCCCAATGTGATAATATATTGAACTGTTCATTATTCCTTCGCAAGTAAGATTTAGTGTCTAGTACACCTGATTGTCATCACCATTTTAGAGGGTCAAGATGTATCTGAACAGTAATTTGATAGATTACTGTGAAAATATCACATCCTTTGCCTTCGCAGAGCTATTGTGTTACCATCTCCCATGTTGGCCAAAATCATTTAGCAAAAAGAACAAACAAATCACCATTTTCTCAGAAATGGATGGTTTTTATGGTGTTCTCATTTCTGCTGGACCAACTTATTTCTGCTACCACAGTTTTGGACGTCTCCCAAAAAATCTGAGGTCGCCTCGGTCAGCTAAAAATAAAATTGTGCATGCTACAGTAATGTAGAAGGGTAATGCCAAGGATCTCTCAAGCGTTTTCTATATTTTTCTGAATTTGGTTCACAAATGCAAATGGTTACGCTTAGTTTATTTTTTTCATTTAAGCCCAAAAAACATTAATTGGTGACAGACAAGACCATTAGGCTTTATGGCAGTCATGACATTTCCATAATCTGATATCATTACCTAAAATGTGAGACTAAACTTGTCATTCATTATCTATTTATTATATTGTGTTCTTTATCATCCCACAGCTGTTATTTTTGAAAACCATTGCATCAGACTGGATAATTAGGCAAACCTTAGCACAAAACTTGAGTGAGTGAGCAGAGACAGCTTACAATAAGGCACATTAGCACACATCTTTTTTTTGGCACCCTGTAGATTTTATGACTGCATTCCATTAAGTCAGTTTCCCCAAGGGAATCATTAAATTTTCATCTAATAGGAAAAATTATTTGAGTGAAGTTTATAATTGATGGCTTTAGAAAGCAGAGAGAGGGATCTGAATTCAGTCATGCAATGCATCTACCTACCATGTTGTCATGGACTGCAGGAAATGAAGGCTGCATGCTGAGCTCAGACCAGCTTGTCTTGCTGGAGAAAATGTGTGTAAGAAAAAAAATCTGCTAAGGGACAGATTAGACGGATCCTTTTGTCTACTACTGTCACTTCCTCGTTGCCCCCCGTGTTTTCCTCGTGTCCCCTCGCTGGTATCTTTCTATGGATTTTTTTGGTTTGTGTTTTTGCCTTTGCTCCCTGTGATTTTTGTAACTCATTCTTCATTATCTTTTCATTAAGCCTCTAAATTCATTCGCTGCCTCCATCTCTGCACTTGGGTTCAACATTAACCATTTAACACATTATGACAGAGTCTATGACTGAGATCATATTAAAAGGCAGAAAAGATAAAACGTTTAATAAAGAGATATTAAAATATACCAGAAGTGGAAAGGATGGATAAGCACAATAAAAGAGGACAGGCATTATGAGATATTTTTTGTCAGAGATATTTTATGTGCAGTCACATAAGACAGAATTCATAATTAATTTCTAAGTGTATTTAGATAAAACTTTTTGTCATGGCTGTTAAATTGTAGTCTTCAGTTGGTGGGCTGGATGTTTGGGGGGTTTCAGGAGGTTTGGTCCCAGTTCCAGTCAGTTCTCAAACGCCCTTTGCCCTTCCTTAACCCTGCCTATTGCGATCTGCTCAACTCATGCACATAAAACTTTTCAGACTTTTTTTTTGTAAACAGTTGTGAAGAAAATGTGTCACTTTCTTCCACTTTTCAGTTACCTTGTGTTGGTGTTTTGTATGACTAGAGAAATACATTAAAAAACCCATTTGTGGTTTTAATATGACAAAATATAAATTAGTTGAAGGAGTATGAATACGCTTGCGAGACACCACAATTAGGACACAGAGAGGAAAAAGTCTGAGTTCAGAGACATGGATTTGATGAGAAAAAAGTAATCAAAGAAAAGTTTAGGATAATCTGGTACCACCAAAAGAGAAAACAGAGCAGTGTATGCTCTACAATCAACGACAGAGCTAAGAATGACCTAGAGCAAACCCCAGAGCTGCAGTTTCACTTCACAACAGCATTTTTTAGAAAGTAATAGAGACGAGAACACAGTCATGATACCTGAAATAGCTGCTAGATGGAGCACACTTCAGTAATCATTACAGCCTTTGCTCTTCCCCTGCAACATCGCACATGTTGATGGATGGATGCTATCTGTAAGAGAGCAACAGCTAACCCACTCAAATCCCACTGAGCATAATATTTTAAGCACTGAATGATTTTCAGATAATCTTTTGTTCTACCAAGTTATAACACATCTAAATTACCAGCTACTTTATTATATGATCCCCCACTGAGAAACAAAGTTTTAGAGCGTGTTTTTGTTCAGTCCCAATGGAATCACCTTTGCAAGCACAAAACAAGCACTGAATTTGCTGCCGATTCCTCATACAACATGATGTTTAGCGTGCTGAAGATTTCTCTTTGTAATTTGAGTAAAGTAGGTTTTTTAGCTGTTTCTCAAAGTGCTGCTTGCATTAGTCATCATGACCTTGTGGTAAAATCAGCACTGAAGAAGCACTCACCCTTTTTAAATTGCTTCACTTGCAGGATTTAAAGCATACAGCAACACAGTGAGAGACAACACACGAAATACTTGCGAGAACTTTGAGCAAACGTTCCTGGAAACCTGAATGATGCTAAATTTAGCATCTGATTCAGCATGTCCTTTCTAGAATTACAGTACATGATAATTTCACAGCTTTTTAAGCTACGCATTTGGTCATAAAATCAGCCAAAGATGTGAATTAATCTGTACTCATTACAGGGGGGGTGACAGTACTGGGATCACAAAAATGATCCCGGTATTGTCAACACACATTTTATATATC
>CAEFZX010018617.1:0-12755 GCA_903066825.1 Alfaro cultratus | reverse complement strand
TGAACCCAACAGAACCTGAACGCAGCAGAACCTGAACGCAGCAGAACCTGAACGCAGCACAACAGAACCTGAACGCAGCACAACAGAACCTGAACGCAGCAGAACCTGAACCCAACAGAACCTGAACCCAACAGAACCTGAACGCAGCAGAACCTGAACCCAACAGAATCTGAACCCAACAGAACCTGAACCCAACAGAACCTGAACGCAGCAGAACCTGAACCCAACAGAACCTGAACCCAACAGAACCTGAACGCAGCACAGCAGAACGTGAACCCAACAGAACCTGAACCTGATTTTTCTCTACCAGAGAGAAAAATCTGCCAAAAACTCAGAAATGTTGAGACTAAAATCTGAAATTTTCCAGAAAAAAGGAAACTTCTGAATTTCAAAAATGAAAAAATTATTGTCTTTTGATACTCAGAAATTTCTAAATTGAATCTCAAATTTTCTATCTATATCTATATGTGTCTAATCCCCTAATAAGCCATCATAGAGCCTGATGGATAGATCAGACTCAGTGAACGCTGCCCAGTCTGCTCTAGAATTTCTCTGTAACTCATCGTGTTCCTGCTCTGGATCAAAAGCACATGGTGACAGTGGACACCAACCTCTGAAACTCAACTGAACTAAAATGATTTTTCCAGCTTTTCTTTTGCCATAATGTGGCAAATGTTTACAATGTTTACCTTTAGCATCACACATTATTTCACCGTACAAGTTCAGCTGTCAGGAGACGCCAAGAAACAGGAAGTTACATCAGAAGGAGGGTAAGGGGATTGGTCCAAATTCAGATGAGTTTCAGTGATTGGTCAGAAAAGAAGGAAACAGAAAACTTTGAGCTGATTGGTCAGATTTGTGAATGAGTGAATTTACATCAGAAGTTTTGATTGAAACTTTG
This sequence comes from Alfaro cultratus, assembly GCA_903066825.1. NCBI lineage: Eukaryota > Metazoa > Chordata > Actinopteri > Cyprinodontiformes > Poeciliidae > Alfaro > Alfaro cultratus. Next base: position 11,854 of record CAEFZX010018617.1, on the reverse strand, counting down.
TAAAATAAAAGTCTTTAAGTTTGTTTTGTTCTGATTTTGTCTCCAGGATGTTCAGATATTAACACTTGATGTTTCTGTTTCCAGTCCCGGATCAGGAGCTAATGCTAACGTTTCTGATGCTAACAGATCAACTTCCAGGCAGTAAAATGGCTTCCTCCTTCTCCCCTCCTCTGGGAGCTGGGGTCAAAGTTCAAGTAGTATTTGAGTTTTGAACAGAGTGCCGCTGCCTCCAGCTGTGAAGGCCACAGCTTGTTGCCACGGTTACGCATCATAACAACTGTCCTAAGTATACAAGTGAGAGGTTAGAAACAGGAAGTTGTGACGTCATACAGGAGCAAGATGGCCGCCCCTCATCAGAAACCGCTGGAATCATATCAAACTGCTGTTATTTATGTTACCATTGATGAAGTCATCAAATATTACAGCATTATGAAAAATTGATTTAGGAAAAACTTTAACCTGTTTACATGATAATGGGATGTGATTGTGAGAGCATAGAAAATAGAAAGAATATTATTTATTGGATGATTCTATAGAAATAAATATATTTCACTACTGTTCTTATTTTATTTTAAACTTAATTTCTTTGTATATAACTTTATATTACATTAAACTGAATAAAGTCAAACTCAAACTGGAACTTAAAGTTAACTTAATGATTTTGGATATTTGGACAAATATTAAACCCACTTTTAATATTTTTACAGAGGTGATTATTTACAGAACCAGTCCAGTTCCAGTTCAAACCAAACAAACTGGTTTTATAAGAAATAAAAACAAAAACAAGGAGTTAGAAACTAAACTCATATTTGAACCACTGACTGCTGGCTGGATTTGACCCCTGAGTTGACCCTTAAGTTGACCCCTAGGTTGACCCCTCAGGTAGAGTTCGGCTGTGAACTGGACGCCGAATGAAAGAAGTTGGTGGGAATGGAAGAAAGGAGGGAAAAGGGCAGACAGACACGCTGCCAAGTACCCACATCTCTATTCCACGGCTTTGTGTACCGTGTGGAATAACATACCTCCCCCTACACACACACACACACACACACACACACACACACACACACACACTCCCTCCCTCCCCGGCTCTTTGTAAAGCGATCAGGCCTCTGATAGTGATGGTGATTACAGAACCACAGGAGCAGCTCCCCACCAAAACAAAGTGTTTTTCAGCTGCTATTTTTTCAGGGCCTGGCGCCACCCGGAGCTCCGTAAACAATAAACAGAGGCCAGGGCCCAGCTACACACACACACACACACACCTGACTCACGCCACTCATCGTGGCAGGTACAGCGCGTCATTGTGAGCAGCAGCTGGAGCATGCAGGATGAACGGCGGGCCGCGTACTTCCCGTGAACTCCAGCAGAACTCACACGTCCCGCGTCTCGCTTTGCTGCAGCTCGTCTAGTTCAACCTGCTCCGCTCTGCAGGGCTACTGCAGCACATAAACACTCTGCAAATATATATTTTCTCTAGTTTTTCACCCAGTCTGCTGCCTTAAATGGTGCCGTCCTATCTGAACATCTACTGTGGCCGACTCGCAGCCCCGGCTTGCGTCGCAGCGGTTCTGTTAAACGGTGGACTCGCAGCAAATTGACTATTACTTCAAAGTGGGCTGTGATTATGTCCCTGAGTGATTAGGGGGCTGTTAAGAGGGAGCCACTTGAGCATTGCCAGTGAACCCATGAAGGAATGCCGGCTCGGTGCCGATGGACGAGGGAAAGCGCCGCCAGAGAGACAGAGGGCCGAGGAAACGAGGAGAAGTCAGAGTGGAGAGGAAGGAGGAACAGAGGAAAACTGGAAAAGTTAGAAAATGGAGAGAAACTGAGCAAAAAACCTGCAGAGGTTAGAGGAAAAACTTCACTAATACTCACATATTTATCACTTTTCAGTCTCAACTTTGATCCCATTTCTGAAAACTTAAGTGACAAACTAAGAGAAACTAGTGCACTGCTTTTAATGCAAAAATTATCTCAAAAGTGTGGCATGCATTTGTATTCAGCTTGTAGATGTAAGAGTAACTAAGAAATGTTCAAATTCTCAGAAATGTGCAGAAAACACAAGAACATTTCTGAGCTTCAAAATAAAAAAACTCAGAATTTTCAAGGTTAGTTGCAGAAATTTTCTACAAAAAACTTTTTTCAGTTTCAACAGTCAAAAGTTTTGACATTTGTTTTTTTCTAGAAAGCTTTTGAGATCAATCTAAAAATTTCTCCGTTTTTTTCTTGCAAACTTTCAACTCTTGGAACTCAGAAATGTTCTTGTTTTTATAGAAAACATCTGAAATTAATTTCCACAATTTATGATTTTTTTTTCTGACAAATTTCTTACTTTTGGAGCTTAGAAATGAAAAAAAAACCCAGATCATTTAAGAGATTATTCTAAAATGTACTCTTTTTTTTCCATCTATAACTTCCCCGATGCGCCGCGTCGTTTTCAACCCCGGAGTCAGAATTGGAGAAAAGGAAGAAATTGAAGTGGTGCAGAAACTGAACACACACCAGCAGCTCTGGTGTGTGTTCAGTTTCTAACATCAGGAGTTTTTATCCCCATCAACTTGAAAACAGCTGAAGCAGTGAGAGGAAATATTTCAGCAAAAATAGTTTTAGCTGAAATGCAGAAATGCAAATTAAAAGGAGAAAATAATTCCTGCAGGGAAGAAGAAACAAAGATAGAAAAAATGTAAAACTTAAAAACCGTAAAGAAGGAAAAATTTCCGAGAATGAGTTTGAAATCTGGCCTTAAATTAGCAGAAAGCTTTTACTGTGAAGCTGCTGTTCAGTAACTGAAACGTCTCTGAGGTGAAGATGGAACAAAACAGAAAAAATTATAAAATATCCACACATTTTATCACCTTTCAGACTCAACTTTGATGTATTTCCTCAGTATTTGTATTGATGCTGCAGGTTTTACTGAGTTAGACGGGATGGAGAACATTTTCAAGTCCAACCACAGGTTTACAGCTGGTCTGGACTTTGACTAGACCCTTTTTACTCAAGAATCTGCTTGAACCCAAGCCACTCATTGTAATCTGGCTGTTAATGGAACAGAAACAGTATGAAGGGTGTAAATACTTTGCCTGGCCTGCATGTTCAGTGAGTTCAAACTTTAAAACGTTTCCATTGCGTTTCAATTGTTACCAGATTCTCTAACTTTCACACCAAACTGATCCCTTCATCTTCACATCAAACAGACCAACAAGCAGCAGCAGCAGCAGGAGGAGGAGGAGGAGGAGGAGGAGGAAGGCGGGATGAAAGCAGTGGAGGGAGAGACCCTGGCAGTGCGCAGACCCCGGGAGCGAGGCCCGGACGCCGTTTTAATGGGAATAATGAGCTTCTATCTGAGGCGATTAGGGCTGCGTTGGATGGTTATCTCCCAGCAGAGCCGCACTGTGCCATCTAAAGAAAATGTTTGCGTTTGAAAACCTCCGTCACGTAAACAAGATAAGCAGGGAACACGTATCACATCCAACCTCCGCTTTGTTTTCCGAGGGAGAAGGTTTCCTGGAGCGCCACCGACTCCGATCCCTCTGCCGTGGATCCGGAAACAGAAAACTGCAACATCCCAGCAGCAGAGAAACGTGGTCTGCTTACAAACTGGAACTGAACTTTTCTTTGATTTTGGAGATAATTGTAAATGTCGGCTTATTAAGATTAAAACTTGATGGTCTAAGAAAAAATATTAAATGTAAAATCAAGCTTTTCTGTTCAGGCTGATGTTCTCTAGTTATTTATTCTGTATTTTCTTTTCTAAATGTCTTCAGAGTGCTCCTGAACTTTAACACACTTCTAAACTTATTTTGACCCTGTTTTCACCTGGAGTGAGCCATCGCTGCTTCTTAATCCCAGAATTTGTTCAGATGAGTAGCAACGGTTCCACAATAAAACAAAAAGGATTCGACTGACTCCAGTTTGTGAATGAGTCAATTTTGCTGCGTAATTCCTGACATGTTGAAAGATGAAACTGCTGTTATCTTTGCAGACAGCAAGGCGAGAAGACGCTCATATTTTCACCGCTGCCGCTCCTCCTTTATGCCTCTTATCGGCGACTCGGATCGAGTTCTTCACGTCTCCGTCCAGGTCGCGAACTTTACCTGCCGAGTTCTAATCCTGAAGTGCTGCATAGCAGACATGCATGCCTGCTGCATCCAGGATGGTGTGTGAAAAGCTAAACGTCCCGCATGCATCACAGAAGTTATTTTAGATGTATCTTCCTTGTCATCAAAACTTTTGTTTGAACTCAATAACTAACAAATTTTTCATTCAGACATTTGTTTCTTAGTTTGAGATCTTAGAAAACTGATTCATTTGGAGATTAATTGTGACAATCAGAATAAAAACAAAGGAGAATTTATTTTAAAACAGATGATCTTTTATTGTTAGGTCTTTTTTCTAAAGATAAATGTATATTTTCAGTTTTATTTAATTGCTCAATTTATAAAAGTGATGACAAATAAGATAATTAAAATTGGATTTTAGTTTGATGTCAGATTTTAGTTCAGACTTACTAACTTTCTGTTCCGAAACAAAATAACATTTCAAATAATGAACCTCCTTGAAATGAAACAGAAACTTAAAGCATATAAATATACATTTGTTATTTTCTCTTAGCAGATATTTATTTATGGAAGAATAAAAATTATGTGTGATGATTGTGATTGAAATTATTTCCACTCTGCTGGTTATGTTCCAGACGAGCCCCAAAAAGAGGAAACTTTAAATTTGACAGGAAATGTTACTAATTATGTTACTATTTTTTTTTTTAAAGAAAGACTGAACTGTTGAGCTGCAAGGCAAAGGAATTCATTTCAATCAAATATATACAAATATATACACTGCTCAAAACAATAAAGGGAAAACTCAAATAACATCCTAGATCTGAATGAATGAAATATTCTCATTGAATAATTTGTTCTGTACAAAGTTGAATGTGCTGACAAAACAAAATCACACAAAAATCATCAATGGAAATCAAATTTATTAACCAATGATTTCACAGAAGTTTGATTTACTTGGAGTTATATTGTGTTGTTTAAGTGTTCCCTTTATTTTTTTGAGCAGTGTATTTTAATCATGGAAATTATAAAAGTTTTGTTACATGATGCATAAAACTTTGGGACACATAAAAACAAATGATGTGATTTTTCCCAACTAGTTTTATATTTTTCTAATTATTGATACATTATTTTGCTGTTGCTTTATATCAAAAGTGGGATTTTTTAATTGGATGTTTTGAAGGATTGTACATTCACTGCCTGAAATTCAATTGCAACATTTTAAACAAAACATTTGAGTCTGAGATTTTCCCGGATGAGACCCACAAACACCGGAAAACTTATGAAATGTTGATCCAAACAAACTGAGGGTTTGAGTTCTGGTGGGGAGGGAATTTATTTGACAAATTAGTTGATAAAATCAACTGTAATGTGGAAATCTTAATAGCTGAAGAAATATTTCATGAAAATAAAAGTCATAATCTGTTTTCTGCTGCAGAAATGCAAAGTAATTCTCAAAAGGGAACAAGAGACAAAGATTGAGATTGATCATAAAATATAAAAAACTCTAAAGAAGGAATAATTTCAGAGCCTGAAGTTCAGCCTGAAATGATGAGAAAAGAGTTTGATGTAAATTTCTCAGGAACATGAAGTGAACTTTACTTCATCGCATGTTTTCCTGCAGGTCACGACTCGCAGACCCAGCAGCACTGAGGCCCTGTGACTCAGGGCCAACGCCACCGCGGGGTCACGACCCCAGCCACAGTGTCTCCCAGGTCACGGGGTCGGGTCAATCAGAGGGGAATGTTATCCGAGGCATCAGAGTTTATTTGTTTAATTTTCCGCGTCTGCCTCTGATCAAGATGGCCGCCGATTATCGGAGGGAAAATGGAGGAGCAGAGAGCCTACTGCTTCAAATTAGGCTGGAAAAATAATCCTCACCTCAACTAAACATCACCGTTTAAACTTATTGTCCGAAGTCAAATAAACTTTAGAGACCCGGCAGACCGGGCCGACCCGGTAGACCCGGTAGACCCGGCCGACCCGGCAGACCCGGCAGACCCGGTAGACCCGGTAGACCGGGCCGACCCGGCAGACCCGGCAGACCCGGTAGACCCGGTAGACCCGGCAGACCCGGCAGACCCGGTCGACCCGGCAGACCCGGCAGACCCGGCAGACCCGGCCGCGACTCGCTCCCAGGTCACATCCAGAGCCACAAATATTTTCCTGCTGCTGTCAGAGAATAAATGTTCAGATCATCCAACTGTCCTGCATCTTTTCTCATGATAAACAGTGAAAGTTAAATAATTTACATTAAAAAGAAACAAAGAAGCTTCCTACATAAAAAGGTTTCAATCAGCAACGAAATAAAAGCATTAATAGTTTCAAAAGCTGAAAAAAATCTAGCTTTTAAAGCATTTTAATTTTAACAAAGTAAATTATCTCAGCCAGTTTTAGTTTAATCATCACGTTTAATGTTTTTGATTTTTTTTTGGACTAGTTGTGATAAAAATCGACTTTATATTTATGCAAATGTTTAAAAAGAAAGAAGGTACAACAGAAATTTGATGCTGTGTGAAACTGAATAGAAACAGGATTTATAAAAGATATTTTAACTCCAGTAAACGGTGAATATTTTCACTTCTGCTCCGGTTCATTTATTCTTCTCTTATTTGTCTTTTATTAATCGATACCTTGGTGATTTTATTTTTTATTAATTTAATAAAGTTACTAGGTGATTAGCAGAGCAGCTAACAGCTGATCCAGAAATATCATTTCTACTGTCTGGATGCTAAGCTGTTAGCATGTCGGGACTGAAGACAGCAACAGTCTTCAGTCAGAGGCCTCTTTAGATCAGCTGCAGAACTGACTGCTACTGGAGATTAGAGGCGCATCGTTTATGGTGAAAGTTTTCTTCCCATAAGAATTTTGATTTGTTGTCATGATAAATTTAAATAGACTGACAGTCTGATGGTGAATGTTACTGCTCCATAAGAGCTCCAATAAATATCAGTACATTCAAAAATGTGATTAAATGCTAAAACTGATCAGTTTGTTGATATAAATCATGTTTTTAAGTGTTGTCCTGAAGAGCCTGCTGCTGAAAATGGGAATCATTTTTATTTGTGTTTGTGACATTATGGATGTTGTACCATGTCATAATCTTTATCATTATCACAATAATACCACAAAATGTCCATTTCCAGCCCACAGCATCACCATCTGAAGAGTCGCTGTGGAACAAACCAAGCAGAAATCAGTGGAAATAGTTTTTCTTTCCTCCACATTTTCTGAGAACAAAGCGTAAACTCCTGGTGGCCTCAGAGCCAAACCTCTGCATGACCCCCCCGACCCCTGATGGTGGAGGCAATTCAACAATACACTTAATTTGCTGTGTGAATACCTGTGTACCTGCAGAGGTGTGTGTGTGGCTCTGAGTGTGTGTGTGTGTGTGTGTGTAGCTCCAGCCCAAACAGTGCGGCGCCAGCAGTCTGCCCTTCCCTTGAGAACGTAACGGCTGAGTGGTGCTGGAAAGAGAGCCGGGTGGAGGCGGGGAGCCGACCAGGTGACTCAGCCCGGCTCACACCTCCAGCCTCACCTGCAGGAACCTCGGCTCTGCCTCGGGACGCGTCCGCTAATCCGCTTTTTAATCTGTTCAGGAGGAAATTGAACGCAGTGAATATGAACAGCAGCTCTGCTGACTTCATCAGAAAGTAAATAAAAATCCCGATTCTGCTGCGCTCGGCACTGTTTTCATTCCGCCGCCGGCCTCCGCTCGGCTTTTAATGTCATGTTTTAAAAACAAAGGAACCAGAACCGGACCGGAGCCCGTTCAGCCAAAAATCACTGAAACCCAATCAGGTTCTGAGCCGAATGTGTTTTCTCTGGCTGATGGTTTATTCTGAACCAACTGGAGGAAGGAAAAATGTTTTACCATAAAAATCCATAAATCCATCCGAACCAGCCTGGAGGGAAAACCCGATCACTGGTTCCTCCTCAGCAGCATCAGACACATCAGACTTTGACTAGGCCATTTAGTTTCTGCTGCAGACTTTTTCATAAAGATGTTTTTGGTAAATAAAAGAAGACTTTGGGTTCTTTTGGGTCAGGAATGGTTCTGTTTTTGAATCTTTCTGATTCTTGCCTTAAAGCCGCAGTAATTTTTACACAAATCAGTTTTTATTTGTTCAAAATGTCTCCATGTTGTTACAGTTTGATATGAGGCAGGTAATCTGTGGACTGATCGAACGCTGCTGAAGAAATACACCAAAAACAACCAATCAGAACCAGGAGGCGGGGCCTATCGCTGTCAATCATGCTCATGTACTCCCTGCTAAATGTGTTAGTGGCAGAGAAACAACTTACTGCTGAAGGAAAACTGTTTATCCGCCGTCACTGATAGCTATGCTAACTAGCATTAGCATTAATGATGGGCTATGCTAGCTGCAGAGTAGCAGAGAGCAAAGAGAGTGATTGGCAGTGCTAAGTCCCGCCTCCTGGCTGTGATTGGCTCAGTGATGGCATAGTTACTTTGAAAAAGTAACTTTAATCGGATTACTGATTACTCCTTGAAAAAGTAACTTAGTTAGATTACTGACTACTTGATTTGGAAAGTAACTAAGTTACATTAAAAGTAACTTTTTTAGTTACTTTCAGCAGCTGCTAACAACACTGTGAAAATGACATTGATCTTTGTCAATACTTAATTGTAAGTTATTTTCTAATAGTAACATCAACAATGTGTCTCCACTCATAATGTTGAACTGAAGAGGAGATTTTTTAATGGTTACAACAGTACAAAAAAAAACAACATTAGTAATGTGTGTGTGTTTTTGTCTGGAAAACCCTAAGAAGAATTTTAAAGCCCCCATCCTGCCCCCAGCCTCCAGGTTGTGCGTTACGGCCCTGTGCTTGGTGTCAAAGCTCCTCCTGCGGCTCCACAACTCAGATGGCTGCTGCACAGATTTGTGACAGTTATATAAATATTAATAATTATAATGGCGTTTAGTTGCACAACTTTACGGACTCGTTCATTCGTGGCTGTTTTCACGTTTATTGCTCTGTTCATATTAATCACGATGTTTGCAGTTTTCTGGAGCGCAAAGCGAAGCTCGACGTCATTCAGAGGTAAAATATTAACTTGACATTAACAAAGACACAGCAGGACGGATCATCCGGGAAATGATGGACAGGGAGATTCTGACTAAAACTACCTTAATGACGGACAAATTCTTGGATTTATTATGAGTCTCTGCTTATTTCCAGGCCCAAATGAGCAACTTCTAAAACGAGCCCAAAAAGGCGAAACCATCAACTCATTAAATTTACAAGCGACTTTAAAAAAAAAAAAAAAAAGCCCAAAGCCGCTTATAATAATCGAACTTGGCGACAGAAACTGAAAATAGTTCCTGTTCTTCCACCAATAAAATGCGCATCTCCCTCCATTGTTTACATTCTGTCACTGCTGATGCTGTCGCATAGAGACGTCGGTCAGTCGACAAGAGCATAGAGGGAATATAATTAAATAACAAAAGACGATAGTAACACACAGCAACGCAAAGTGATTTTGATAAGTAACTGCAGTCTGACTACTGGATTTGAAAGAGCAACGCGTTAGATTACTGGTTACTGGAAAAAGTGGTCCGATGTCAGTAACCTGTTACAAACATCGTTATGTGATGTCATCGTTACTGACATCACTGGATTGGCTGTTTGAGTGGCTTTATGGATGATCTGTCTCATCTGATGGATGTCAGAAACTTTGTTCCTCATCCTGAATTTCTTTAGACTTAGATCAGGTCGTGAAGAGTTTGCGTTTCAGATCTTTTTGCCTACTTCATGTTGCCAGACCAGTTCTACTAAAATCATTTCCTCAGTTCTGGCAGTAAAAAGGCCTGGGATCTGTTCCAATAAATAGGTTTAATAACCTCTAGTTAATACTTCTCCACACACAGATAGCTTTAGGCTCCGCCCACATGGAGATGATTTTAGATTTATCCTCCAAAGTTTTAATTTTTTTAAACGATGCGTTCAGGCGGATCGATCATTTTTGGATAAATTTCATGTTTCCATGTGACATCAGATCCATCTCTCTCTCTCTCTCTCTCTCTCTCTCTCTCTCTCACTCCCCTAAAATAACAAACATGGCGCCACCTGGTGTTTTTGTTTCGTTTTCTGTCAGTGTTACAGTGCCACCAACTGGTCTGGCAGACCTACTGCAGCATTTTCTTAACCATTTACCAGAATCCTCGTCTCGTTTCTACAGAAACTTTTTCTCTTCATGCATTAAATGATCCAATAAAAACATATTTTGAGGTTGGAATCAAAACAGAGCAAAATGGCGTAAATACTTCTTCATACTTGGACGACCTGGAGACACAGAAACCTCTTCGGTGTGTTTTTTGGTTTGACGGTGGGATCCAAGTCAAACATGGCCGTCCTGTAGTGAAAGCGGAGCGGTCAGTCGGCTCTTTATTCCCCCACGGCGCGGCCGTCCAGCCGGCCCCACTTAAGGTTATTAGCAGCTATAAATACGCCTGTTTCCAGGGCTAGAATGTCAACGCTGTTTGTCCTGGTTAAGACACATAATGACCTCATTTACATCTCGTTTCCTCCTCCGAATCGGAAGCCATTATGCGCCCCCACACTCGGCGCCCCCTGTGCTGAGAAATATCCACGGTTAGGAACACGGACCAATCAGCTGCCGAGCTGCAGGACGGGAAGGAAAAGCTCCCAGGAGTCAGCCTGGGACCAGAGGACACAGGAAGTGGAAGCAAATGCTACTTCCTGTCCGGCAGAGACACTGGTAATGGTTTTTACTGTTTGTTTCTCTCAATTATTCAGATTTGAGTCAGAAACTAAAATGATTCCCAGAGTTTTAGTAATTATTCCATCCTGGATTTAACTAAAATTACAGTGAAGTCAAAATTCAATAACACTGTAAAAGTGACTTGATTTTTACTCTTTTATCACTTTTAATTTTAATCATTTGGATTTTAAAATTATAGATAACCTGAGTAAAGTTTTAAAAAATATGATCTAAAATGATTAAAATTGAAAAAAGAAATTATATTATAAATAAAGTATGTAATATTGTCAAGTAACATAATAATTTCATTTATTAGTTCACTTTCTCTCTGGTTCTGTGTCTCACTAATCTGATTATAATTTATGTTTGTTCAACTCAGAAAGAGCTAAAATTAAAATGGATCAATAATAATAATAAGCAGAATGATGGACCTCCTTGTCTTATTTTATTAAATCTGGTGTTCCTGATTAGTTTTGGGGTTTTTTCTTCCGTTCCACCAGTGTGACAGAGGTCAGAGTTGGTGTCGTCTGCCTGGTTCGATCTGAACCTGCCTGACCCGGCAGTGACCTCAAACAAACAAACATCCAAACACGGCGAACACGGCGAACACGGCGAACACGGCGAACACGGCGAACACGGCGAACACGGCGAACACAGCGCCAGAGACAAAACAGCAGCATGTGGAGCATGCAGGAGGAGACGCTCTGCCTCTCAACACAAAGCAATCTGCAGAAACCATCAGAGGTTTCATTCCTCATCGCTGTCGGTCGCCAACATCAGCATCACCGACTCACTGGAAGCTGCTCTTCCTCCAGAACAACCAGCTTCCCCAGGTAGAGCTGCACACTGGGATTCAGAGCAGCGGCATGAAAACAGCCGATAAGATGCAGAGGTGATGAAATATGAAGCAAAAACACATGAACTGGAAAAAACATGTCTGATGGAAGCACACACCCTGACCTGATCACACACACACACCCTGACCTGATCACACACACACACCCTGACCTGATCACACACACACACCCTGACCTGATCACACACACAC
>CAEFZX010018614.1:0-23231 GCA_903066825.1 Alfaro cultratus | reverse complement strand
GCAGGGGGCATGATTTGGGCCCTAATAGAAGCAACTTTCTCATCAAAAAAGTGTAAAAACCTTTCACATACAGTAGGAGAAATATCCATGATACTGCTACGTGAATCATTTAGAACAAGGTTAATAGTTTTAAATAAGATAGCAGGATTGTGACTGTTAGATGTAATCAGACCCGACAGGTGCCTTCTTTGTGAATCTTTTACAATCCTTTGATAACACCCCAGATGCTCTAATAAAACCCCCTCTTGCAATGTGACCATTATATTTTCAGTATCTGAATGCAGGTTTAATTCAAATAACAGCTTCTTTTCAAACAGACTCTGGCTGTGCACAAGGAGCTGAACTGCTGCACAGAAATTTTGCTGGAGAGTTTCGACCAGCTGAGAACAATTGGCTCCAACAAGGACGGCCTGCTGTACGGTGTTCCTATCAGCATCAAAGACAACATTTCATATAAGGTAGACAGATGTCAGAATTTCACTGCGGTGATCTTTCTTCATTGTCTGGATAAAGATGAGATTTATTGCCTTGACATGTCACTATCTGATTCGGGCCTCTGTTCTTTCTACCTATTTTCTCCTTACTACAAAGAATTTTGACTGCACCTGCGGCGTGATCATAAATCTGAGCCAGCCAGCCAAGAAGGATAGTGTGATCGTGGAAGTACTGAAGAAACAAGGAGCCATTCCTTTCACAAAAACCAACCTGCCACAAGCACTATTAAAGTAACGTAAAACTGTAGCACTGTTGTGACACACACATTGCGCATAAATAACAAAATATATCTTTTGTCCTTAGAATTTATAGTTGAATCAGATATATGACACAACGCATGAAAAGCACATAGCCTTTATTTTCCTCACTGTATGACATTAAATTGGACTAAACTTTTATTGTTTTAAGTTCTTTATAATTATTTTCTAGATGTTAGATTTTTTTAAATGTCTTTAAGATGCCATTTTTTAGGGTTGTCTTTTAATCTGTATGACTTGGATAATACATTTTGGGTATTCTTCCAGAAACTTCTCACAATATTTTGCTGCACTTTTGCTCCATCCCTCCTGACAGAACTGGTATAACCGAGTTACGTTTGTAACCTTGCTCACACACCTTTTAATTCTGCCAACAAATTATCTCTTGAACTAAGATAGGATTTTTATGTTGGCACTACAAAACATTGACTTTTAGACTTTTAGAAGTTTAATGCACTTCAGTCACTTTGTAGCTAATTTGGTGCTATTGTTAGGGACAGTGTCCTTTATGTCCAAATTATAACTTTCTGGCTGTTGTCTTGATATGTTGGTTCAATATTTCTACATAATATTCTTTCCTTATGGTAGCATTTATTTTGTGAAGTACACTAGTCCCTCCATCAGTCTTTCCTTTGTGTTGCTTTCAAATGCATCTACTGGTGAACCCCTAATAAATTAAACTTCTTTGAACTACCTTTAAAAATACCATAAGATAATTATCTGAGCTTCCCAGAATTGTTTAAAAATGTGTTTTATTCTTAATTTGGAAAAAGAAAATGGTTGTGTGTCTATTTTTATACATTGTATATAAATATCTGGTTTCACATGTGTCTGTTTTTGCCTTTTGTTTTAAGTTATGATTGCAGTAACCCCATCTTTGGGCAGACGATCAACCCTTGCAATCCCCAGAAGACCTCTGGAGGTTCCTCTGGTGGGGAGGGGGCGCTGATTGGTGGAGGGGGCTCCATTCTTGGCATTGGCAGTGACATAGGGGGGAGTATCCGCATACCTGCTGCTTTCTGCGGCATCTGTGGCTTTAAACCCACAACAGGCCGACTCAGGTGCGTACACTTCAGTCAGTTTTATGGATGCCTCTAACACAGTCACTTCACCTTTACTCTGTGTCACCTTTAGCTCACAGGGCATTGTTCCCATTTACCGAGGTCAAAAGTGCGGTAAGTGTTTGTTAGTCCTCACAACTTTACACAGTGACATTTTACCGTTTTCTTGTTGAACATTTTGTTAATATTGCTGTTCCTCATGTTGTCTTAGTGCTCTCATCTCCTGGACCCCTGGCACGGGACGTGGACAGTTTAGCTCTGTGCATGCAGGCTCTTCTTTGTGACCACATGTTTTCCTTGGATCCAACTGTTCCACCTTTACCCTTTAATCTTCAGGTGTGTCCTCTGCTGTTGATTTTTTTTTCTTATCAAGGTTTTCTGAACAACCAGGTTAAAGTAAAATTTTATCAAATATTAAGAAAGTGAATGAGGTTTTTTTTTTTTTTTTCACTTAAAACAAAAACATCATTATGCTGGGATTTGACAAATGCAAATAAGTTTGGTAATCCTAACTGACCTTAAACAGGACATTTTTATTGTTTGATTTAAAGTTGGGCAATGAGGAAGGAAATTGGTTATGTATTCTTATGCAGAGTTAGTCTGTGTCAGCATATGTGGTCCTGTTTTGTTCAGCTCGACAACAATCATGTTTCAATATGGAGTTATTTTCATGCCAGCTGTATCGGTTTGCCTCATTGACCGATTTGGTGGATCAGATCATTATGAGTCCTCTGGGCAAATTTTAAATTAAGCGTAAAACCTGTAACATATAGGAACACATAATCTTTTATGCTGTTGAACAACTGACAGTCTGATGCAAAATTCAAATAAATGGAAATTGCTTTTCTGCAGACATACCAGAGTTCCAAGCCTCTCAGAATCGGTTACTTTGAACACGACAGGTACACGCAGCCTCCTCCATGCATGATTCGTGGCCTCCGAGAGGTCAAAGCTCTGTTGGAGCATGCTGGGCACACAGTAAGGCCACAACATTCACACACACACCCACACACACACACACACCTTCGCAGATACTACTGTGAAGACCACAGCTTTGTAAAATATCCAGTATTTCCGATGCGATCATCTTTGCTATTAGGTGGTGCCTTATGAACCTCTGAGGGTGAAGGAAGCTGTAACTGAACTCATCATCAAGGGCATGTTTGCAGATAGAGCTGCCACCTTGCTACAAAAACTGTAAGTTGTGTTTTATCATGTTTAAGGCATTGACTAAACCGATAATGTTTCCTTTTTGTGGAAAGTAAATCTGTGTGTACATGTCTTAAATCCAGCAAAAACACTGAAAGTAATATTTTGCAAGATGTGGATAAAACATAATTAGTAACTCATCCAATTTGGAGAAAGAATATTCTGAACAGCTAACCAAAGATTGGTTAAAGATTTTCCCAGAATAAAAATTGATATTTTGTAAAGGACTCATAAGATTCCCTCTTAATGACTAACCTTTTCAGCACTTTTTAGTAGTTGTGAAATCAGGACAAAGTGTTATCTGTTAAAAAAAAAAATAAAATCTTTCAGAGTTGGATATTGTGTCAGAAACCAATAGTGAGCATTTGTGATGTGATTTATGTCATTGTTTCTAAAAAAAAAAAAAACCTACATCTTTTTGCCACATCTACATGTTTAAACAGATTTCTTTTTCAAGAAAATAAAATTTTGGGGAAATTGTTATAAAAAATCTGGAAAGTACAAAAACATCAACCACCTGTCAGTGTATGATTCAGAGACTGACAACAATTTTGCAATATATACAATTTGCATTGAGTTTAGCTTGCTGTAAGTAGCCATCTAATGAATTGCAGGTAATAAAAATATAAAACCTTAATTTACGTAGTGCTTTAGTGCAGCTGCAAAGAAATAGAAAATAATCTCCAGGATGCTCGGTCTCTAAATTTGTCAATCTAGACGTGAAGTTGGTGATGAAAATTTTTTCCAGCACGATTGAGGTCAATGTCAAAAGTAGTGAAATTTGGTGTTCATGTTCTAGAAACTCCAAGATCTAAATCCCAATAGCTACTAGTTGTCAGTTCTCAAAAAAGTCTAAAACCTTTACTGTGTCAGCATTAGTCAAGACTGAGATGAGATCCAAATGGAGCGAACTGCAGAAGTTATTAAATTTGTAACAGTAAATGCTGACACTTTGCATGTTGTATTTCTCAATTAAAATCTCTAAAAGTTATGAATTGTTTGTTGTTGAATTTCAAAAAACCACAAAACATTTTACAACATTGATTCAGGAGGTGTGTGGAAAAAATGTAGTCAGTTGGGGAAAATTTTGTCTTTCCTGCTGGTGTTTTAGTTAAACTGAAATAAGTAACCTCTTTATATGGCAGGCTCTTACTTAATCAATGATTTATTGCAAAAAGCAGCAATAAAGTTATTGATTAACCCAGTGTTTCTCAAACTTTCTCAGACTGAGTACCACTTAACCCATTTAACAAGGACCAGCTAATTTGAAAATTCCTCACAATTACACATTTTAATATATGCAGCCTGAAATAAAATATTAGTCTCTTAGCTAATGAGAATGGTGGTGCTGTTTTATAAATGTGTCTTGCCACGACAAAATCATGAACAAGTCAGGGCGTTTTGAGTTATTTATACATTTATTTTTAAAGTGTGGATTCTAAGCTTTCTAGTGATGTCAAACACATGAAAATCTAAAAGATGTTGTTTTACTATAAGTTTTGAGTGCATTAATACCATTTTTAAGGCTATTTTTAATTTAGATTTGAGTTGCTTTAATGGAAGCAAAAATAGTCTTCTGCATCATTAAATGTAAAAATTATCCACCTATTTCTATCAATTGTAGTTAACTTTTTGTATTCTGCGATTAAATCATTTTTAATTAAATAAGGATAGCAATAGCTGAATCTGTTCTTAAGGTGGTGCAGTATTTCCAGTGAATCACGGCGGTCATCCTGCGTCTGTTTCAGGAAGGGAGGGCCTGTGGATCCCTGCCTCAAACCTCAGGTTGTTCTATACTCCGTCCCTAACTGGTTGAAGAGAATCCTCATATTCCTGCTGAAGCCCTTTGTGAGTTCTGCCTCACTGTTATTTATTCCAGAAATAAGAATGTAATACAGATACAGATTAATTCTCATTTCATGTTATTCTCACAGTCTTCTCGCATCCCTTCCATTCTCAGCAGCCTCTGTGGAGTCAGGTGTGATGATGTCCTTTAAATTAGCCGCTTTAGTTTCATAATATCTGTCAAATTATTTGTTGAACCAAAATGCCTCCATGTCCTTCCCCACCTTGATGTTGTCAGTTCCGCCCCGGAGGTTTGGAAGCAGCATGCTGCTGTTGAGGACTACATTTCTGAGACGATAGCACACTGGAGGAAATACAACATAGATGTGCTGCTCTGCCCCATGATTGGACCGGCCTTCAACTTCTTATACTGCGGCAAACTCACATGTACGGTTGTATAAGAGGCTCCTACTAAAACATCTGGAGATAGAAGAATAATGTTTTTAGAGTTTTTCATCCACATATGGATTGTCTCTTGATGTGACAATTTAATGAATCTGTTAAAACCTGTGGATCTGCCCCCTTACAAATTTCTCCAGCTTTTGCTATTTTCATAGAAAACAGTGTAGCTCTGCATCATTTTTATTAATCTCCATATCTGGAAAACACAGGTCTCCCAAATACTGATGATCTTTATTGAAATCTCTACCTAGCATTTTTAAAATAATTTTTTGTCACAATGTACTTAGAGTGAATATACCTCAGGTTTGCAGAAATAGTCCTAAATCTTTTTTTCAAGTTCTGCAGTTTTCTTGGTCTGCTTTCCTTTCAGGTCTCACCAGCTTAACAATATTATACAATCTCCTTAATTTTCCGGCCGGTGCTGTCACCGTATCCACGGTGACGGCTCAAGACGAGGAGGATCTTAAGCATTTCAAGGGCCTTTATCAGGACACCTGGGACAAGCTGCATAAACAGGCAAGACTGTTTTGTGTAGGCCATAAAAACCGTCAAATGTAACAAAATACAATATAGTAGTTATTCTTTAAAGCTTTGTTGAACCACTAGTTTTATGTTTTGTTTTATAAGTTTTTTTAAGTTTGTTTTACTGGGTAAAAGCACCTCAAGAGTTATAGAGAAATTAACTAATTAGCCATAAATAATGAATTTTTCCAAGCTGTTCGTCTATTTTTTTCTGTCTTTCTTCTGAAGCTTTATTCACGTTGGTTGTTTTACATCTGCAGTTTGTTGGCCCGACTCTCTCCTCACTGATAGTTTACCCATAGTAATGAAGCTTCCACGATAATCTCTTAGCGAATCTCGCTTAGGGCAGTACCACGTTTGTCCAGCAGGTGGCAGCAGAGACCACATGAGCAGTTTGGTTGGGTCACATTTGACCTTTGTGTTTTAGGCGGTGAGCGGCGCTGAGGGCCTGCCAGTGGCGGTGCAGTGCGTGGCCCTGCCATGGCAGGATGAGCTCTGTCTGCGTTTCATGAAGGAGGTGGAACAGCTTGTCAAACACAAGAAAAACTGAAACGGCGCGCGGATGTTCTGGATCCCACAGCTGGATGACATGTCTTAATCACACTACAATGTTTGATAAAGATTCTGGTTTTTACATATGGTTTGTAAAGCAAAATCTGTTGAGCATGTTAAGGAAGTTTAGACAAATAAATCTATAATTAGAGTGATTAATGTTTGCTTTAGAGTAGCTCCATAGTTTGTTGAAAGGCATGGTCGCTCTCCTTTGGAGTAATGAATGAACTGACACTTTTTCATTTTTGGAACTATAGAAATCTACTCAATCTGTTAATAAATCATGTGCATTTCCTGTATATCACTGTTAAACACATAACTAATTTTGACCAATTTTTCTCAAATTTAAAGTTTTCTTCATGACTTTTTCACCATGGATACTTATATACATAAATACAGTGATTATTATAAATGTAACAAGGATTTTACATTCACAATTTAGTGTTAATTAGACTTGAAGAATTATGTTTTTGTTTTGTTTTTCCATCTCAGTGTGTTTGATGGCTCACACTTAGGCATAACCGAAAGATAATTGAAAACGTGCGCCCATGCGTAAATAAACACAGCAAATAATGTGTAATATATTGTAAAAATGAGTGCAGATTTGAAAAGAATAAATATTTGTAATTTAAATATTTTATGTAATCACATAAATGAGAATAAAGTTGAATTTGTCTTTAAAAATGCTGTCTTACAGTAAAGCTTGCAGCTGAGTTAATGTTATAGTCATTTAAAATGAAAGTATGCATTTTCAAGACACCTGTGTGCTTTCAAAGACACGAAACCTCTTTCTTTTTCCTCTCCACGTCTTCATCACTGAGCAGCACACGAGTGAAGATCGTTTTTATTCATATTCAGGATGGTTTTTGCATTGATGCCATAGCAGGCAACGAAAAAGAGATAAAGGAGACTAATGACACATGGCGCCTCCATCTCCAAGGCCAGTGTGCCGTGTCCTCATATAGTGATTACCCTGTGCTATTGTAAATATGTGTTTCTGTTGGGTTTACATAAATTTACATATGTGTGAAAACACTCCTGGAATGGGAAACCATTAGAGTCGATGTCAGCATTTTCCATTACGGTCCCTCTTTCTTTTTTTTCTTTTTTCTCTTTTTCAGCCGTCTACCCCAAATGGAAATGGGCCCGTCGTGCACATAGTGGAGGACGGAGGGCACATTAGGTGAGGAGGAGAGCAGGAATTGAGAGGTTGTTCTTAGTATTATCTGCAGCACATAGAGAGAAAGTGTGCCTCTCGCTGTGCCACTCAGTCAGGGTGCATTAAGCCTTAAGAGGCAGTGAAGAGACTCAGGTCTTCAGAGGGAACTTGACATTGTTCATAAATCCCTCTGGATCTGAAACAGAATTAATGGCACACACACACATATGCACTATCTCGACTTGTCCCATTTTATACGTCGGCAATTTAATCATTGTGTGTATTTTATTTATTTATGTAGCGCAGTACAAAAAAATACCACACATGATCACAGAGGGTATTGTCCAGAAGATCATTTATTATTTTATCAGTTATTGCACTGAGCTTTTAAAAGATGTCACAACACAAACTATATTTGGGAACTGCAACTTTTCTTTTGTTTATGTTTAAGAAGAGCCAATGAAAATGTTTACCTTTATGTCATTGTAGTAGAATTGCATAGTCACAGTGGATTAATTGAACTATTGATTAAATATTGCTTATATCCTGTAAGTGAGCACTACGCCTCTCCTTGAGATTGCATAATAACCAGTGGTAGTTGTACTATTTTAAAAAAAAGAATCTGAATATTAAAAACACAACTTGTAAGTAAATAATTGGGAAGTCATTAAATAAATGATGCGTTTCAATGCCAATGAGACTCATTTGTGAGATTAGATGAATAACCTTTAAGCAGGTAGTAAACATATTTTTCAATATCTGTAAGTGGAAAATAATCTTTAACAGAAATAGAAGTTGTTAAAGAATGTATAAAAACATCTACAGTATGTGTTTCCCTTAGCAAAATTAATGAATGACAAATAAACCTTTCAGGAAAATTCTAATTAACTGACTATGACAATAGACAGAAATACTTCTGTCATATCAGCACCATTCACACTATTGATGGTAAAGACTGTTCAGTATGTCAGTTTTCTGCTACTCATATTTTTTTTCCGTGCAGGCCACGGCGTTTGATTTTGGTCTCATGTGACAAGAACACCTTATTCCACATGTTTGCTGTCTTCTTTGCTTTGTGTGAACTTGTTCTTATGGTACTGTTTAAAACTTATAGTGGCCTTGACATTTTATCTCACCTAAGCTGTGGATCTCTGCAGCTCCTCCAGTGTTACCGTGGATCTTAGGACTACTTGATTGATTAATGCTCTCATAGCCTGCCCTGTTAGTTTACTAAAGTAAGATTTTAGGTTGCATGGCACAAGTGTAGACCTACCCATACGCTTTAAATATTCAAATGATGGCTTGAACTGTGCTCTAAGATGTTCACGGCTTTGAGAAATTGTTTTACAACCTTGCCCTGCTTTAAACTTCTCACAACCATTTCCCTGACCTGTGTGCTGCGTTCACAATGCTGATTGATCTCTGTTTTTTGCTATTTTTTTACACTTGTATTTCCTGTTAAAAGGTTTTGTTTATTTATTTATTTATTTATTATTATTATTTTTTTTTTAGAAATATTCCCAAATCCCTCCTGTACTTTAAAGCTACCTTATTGGCATTAAAAAAATCTTCAGTGTCTAGAGAATACTAGCTAAATCAGTCCTGCATTACACAAAGTTCAAGAGGATAAGAGAAGTTATTACAGATCTGAGTAGCTTTCTACTTCATAGATCAATCATGTCATTTCTGGAATGACAGCTATTATTTTCCCAATATTAGTTATTGGGAAAAACCTGTAAGCCATGACTGATATGGGTTTATTGGCATTATACCCCCCTGTACATTTGTTCCAGTTTTATCTGCTTTTCATTCCTGCCATCCTGATTTCTTTGCTTTCTAATTTGATGCTGAAACAACCTGCTCTTTCACAGAGGACTGAAAGTGCTGCCTGAACTACTGAACACTTGTGCTGAGAGAAAAATGGTCCTGGCCCTCTGTAAACCAGGGACGGCACTAGAAATTGGTCTTGCAGGTGCTAATGTGGGCGTTTGCCATTTTATTGAAGGTGGCAAAAACCATTTTGGTTTGCAACTTAAAAAGTACTTGACAGGCAACAGAGGGCAAATTCTTTCACTTAGTGTCAGTTTCTATTGCTGTGTTAGAAATGTTGTCACTGTCCAGGCCAGGTCACTGGTTCAGATTTTCCCATCGACGTTCCTCACGTAGATTTTTCCATAAAATAAACTGTACATACAGCTCAATGATTCAAGATTAAAGGTATTTTTATATGGGTTTCATGGTGTTGGCAGCATTGTTGCCTGACAGCAAGAAGATCTTGGGTTTGAAATCCTTTCCTGCGGTCTTTCTGCCTAGAGTTGACATGTTTTTGCTGTTCATGCGTTGGCTCTCTGGTCACTCTGACTGTCAAACTCATGACAAACTCATGACTGTTATGATAACTGGTCACTCTAAACTGTCCTGCAAGTCAGCAAGTAGCTCAATGCTGGCGTTGGGTCAATTCTTCATTTTCTGAAATGTGGGGTTTAACAAATAGTTACATTTTCCCACTAGCTGTCACTCGCTTGTTACTTGAAATTAGGCCACAGGTTAAGATTGGATCCGATTGTTCTACGCTTTTCTCTTAATTCATTACTCAGTTCACTGTTACTGACATTATAACTGGTTTTTAAGTTCAACATAGTAAATAGACTAAAACAGCACATCAACTTGAAAAAAATAACACCTTCAAAATTTATTCATGCAGGATATGAGTATTCCAGTGCAAAGTTTCAGTTTTACAAGTTTTGCCTAAAATGTTCCAAAAGATAAAGTGACAAGAGTTTGGAAAGTTAGCTTTCTGGCCAAGCCGAACCTGTTGTAATCAAACAGCAGAAGCATCCAGCGGTCCCAGGAGGACAAAGTGTTCTTTCATGTAACGTCTCATTGATAAGAGCAGCAAACACCTCATTTACAGCAACCTTAGGCTATAAGATCAGGTACTTTAAAAGCCATCCCGACACATTCAGACCTTGCCTGTGTGCAAGAAAACAAAACACCTTTATATCAACACAACTAAACTAGGATGATTCTGTCTTAATGTCCCATTTCAGGGACCGAGGAGCCCAATAGTCTTTATGACTCTGTAGAATTGCAGCTCGTGATGTTAGACACAGCAGGGGTGCTTCCTGCCTTGCAGATGATCAAAGAGACAAGTTCGCCCTGCAACCAGAGCCACTTACAGGCGACATCAAGAAGCTGCGAGATTGGCAGCTTTTTCGTCTTTGGTCCATTTCGTCAGCCATTACTACCAGCAGAGGCAATGTGCTGTGGAGGAGCAGACGGGGAGGGGAAGGCAGATTAACAGAGAGCTGATACAGGTGTACAGGCGGTATCAAACAGCAGCCCTGTCAATACAGCAGGCTCTAGATTTCTTCAGATGGGGCTGGGCTCCTTGAAGTGTAGCCACTGATTTAACTATGACAGGATTAACTGGAGCTCCGTATGATTTCCTCAGATTCTGTGACTCAACAATTCAGTGATCCACGCTCTATCGGCTTTGAAGGCCCCTATCCCAAGTTTCAAAGGCTTACCTTCGGACAAGGTGCATTCTTTTCTCC
Source organism: Alfaro cultratus (assembly GCA_903066825.1). Classification (NCBI taxonomy): domain Eukaryota; kingdom Metazoa; phylum Chordata; class Actinopteri; order Cyprinodontiformes; family Poeciliidae; genus Alfaro; species Alfaro cultratus. The sequence goes on along the minus strand of CAEFZX010018614.1, from coordinate 12,172 downwards.
CTTGAGGTTCCGCTTTCCAGCTTTTCTGCTGCATTCAGTTGTTCGCCAACCTCTGCGTTTCACACCAACTGCGGCGTTCTCCCTTCTCTGCACATCTGCTAGGTTTGGGGTTTCCTTTCTTCCCTCCAGCTCCTGGCTTGGCCCAAGGCCCTTATAGCCAAATTGGTTTACATTGCAGAGATAAATGCTCTGCAAATGCGCTTAAACACGTACAGTAAAAAATGCAGACAGTGCGTGTCAGGATTATCGCCCTAGTTGGAGGGGGGGGAGAAAGGAGAGCGTCTCTGGCACAAAGCTGGGGAGCCGAAGTGGAGCCTGCAGATACAGTCCATCTCATCCACTTCTCAGGAGGAAAAAAAGAGGAGGATTTAGCATTTGCATGCCAGTCTGTAATTCCTGGCGTTATATAACTTGTCGACAACAATCAAACTCCTGTGGCATTGTGGAAGTATTGTTTCACAGGGGTGAGCAATGTGTGGAGTTGCACTTTGCTGGGCTGGTGTTGCTCTGGCCAAGATACGTGGCAGAGACCACCAGGTCTGTCAATAGCAGCTCCTAACCAAAACAGCATCAGATTAAGCTGTAAAACATGGATTTTGATTTTTACCAAAATTAGTTTTAAGGTAAAACGTTGCTGCTTTGAGAAGGGGTGGTTAACATGAAAATACCTAAAATCTTTGCACAGATCAGGTTTTGTTGATTCACCATGCAACGTGCGATGACACACAGACAATCCCTTCGTTGAAATGTGTGTGTACTGTCAACAGTAGTTAAAGTGTGCAGGAGGAGGCATTGCTTCCAAGCTTTGTGCTGTGGTGCATTTCCATTTTTCAGAATCTTCATTCTGACTCTTCAGGAGTATATTTCTGGAATTTAGAAATGCAAACCGCATCCGATAAAATGCGTCATGCAGTTAAAGCATGCACCTTATATGAAAATTATCGACAAACAGGATTGTTGCAAAAAAATAAATCGTATAATATAAAGTACATTGAACATTAAAAAATGGCGGGATTGCATAATAATTAAAACTGTTTGTAATTAGATAAGAAACTAAGATTTTGGTCAGATAAGAAAGATAAGAAACCAAATTACATTTTAAAATATATTATTTCGACTTCTATAATTCCAGACAACCACAAACAGTGTATTTTACTGAGCTACGATGTGATAGACCAACACAAAGTAGTGCATAATGTGTAAAGAGATTGAAAAATGGTTTTCATAAAACTTTGATACTTCTAAAGTTTGACGTACTTTCCCAGTCATTCATTCAACAACTACTTCTCATTTATTCTTTGCAAACTAGTTCAAGATAAAGTTAGACTGCATGGTTAGTCTGTGAGCAGTTTTAAAGTCTTGCCAAATTTTATCAGTCGGATTAAGACTGTACTTTTACAGTCTTAATTTAGGCCATGCTAAAACCTGAACATGTTTTCTCTGAACCATTCCACTGCCTCTGCCTGAATGTTTGGGTTCATTTCCCAACATCAATGAACAATGCTCCAGCCAAAACAGTTATCTTCCAAGTCTGACCCAAAGCATATCCCCATGGCATGATTATGCCACCTCCAATGGTAGGGATGGTGAGTAAGGGCTTTCTTTTTGCCTGTACTGTATTTCTTAAATTTGCAATATTCAGGTCAGGGTGAATTCAGTTGAGGATCTGAGGCAGGACTTAAGAACTGATGTTGAGACTTTCCACTGAATCTGACGGAATCTGGGCAATTTTGCTAAAAATAATGTGCAAAAATAATTCAATCTCAATCTGCAAAGCTGGTATTCTGAACATGGAAACTGATGTTTTTTAACATGGGCCTCTCACTACTGATAGCAACCAAACCTCAGTTTAAAATAAAATAAAAAATAAGCATCAGAAAAGAATGCCTTTGTTGTAGAAGGACGTGTTTTGAGGCATGAACTGATGAAAAACTCTGACATAACAGAAAACATTCAGTAGAAAATGAACTATCAATAGTATTTTAGCTCCTCCTTCCCTTCAAACAAAAGAATAAAGTCATTGACTTTTTGGACTTGATCATTAATATTTAGAAAAATTATACCTCAAAAATCCAACCCATAATTATCAGTGAAAATAAAGGAGAATAAGACGAGTCTACAAGTGTGTATGAAACCTTCCCACAAATCTGTGCAGACAGCCAGAGCTTATCCAGAGTGGATTCAGAAGAAACAGCTTTCTTCCTTCCCACCTGCTGCTGCTGTCGTCCCCGCTTGGCTGTCTCTGTCCGCCGGCTTTAGTGTAAAAATAAAATAAAATAAAAAAAATCCACATGCTCTTCTTTTTAGATTTGGATGTTTAACTTCCAAAAAAAAAAAGACTAGTCACCCCCCTCACCCCACCTCCAGAAGGCCCCCCGTCTTTTTCTTCTTGTTCCCTTCGACCAACCCCTCTCTGCGTATCGGCACAGTCCCCTCTTAGACCTCCCCACACAAAGCTGCACAGAAATCATAGCACACCATTCAATCATTGTTTTTTCCCCTCTCTCACCCCTTTTTTATGGTCCCACTAAAGGTTTTAACCGGGCAGAGAAGGAGGGCTGTCACTGAGGAAACCTTAGCCCATTGATGAAGTGACAGGAGCTGCCAGAATATGATCCTAATCCTGTTTCCAGCATTCTTTTAGCCTGCTGGCATCGCAATTCCTCCACACATTCTCTGAGCTGTCAACTAGGAAAATCCCTCTAATAGTGCATTGCCCAGATACACATCAAAGAGCTCCTGGAAACCTTCAGCAGCTTAGCTGCCATAGACACACTCACACACCATTCCCGTTACCTCACAGCCACATGAGTCTCAAAGGCATGCAGAAAACCCACATAATCACAACAAAGTGACCACACATTTAAGTAGCATGTTTCAGAAAACCCCACCGGGTTATGGATAAGCATTATCAATGCATTTTAATATAAAGTTTTGTGCTCCACTTTTACGCTTATATCATCTTCTCTATTCGACAAGCGTTTTTATGGACACGAAGCGAGATGGAGAGGAAACGAAAACAGGTGTCTGAACTTTGCTGACTCCAGAAACCCTTTCAGTCCTATTTTATCTCATTCTATTCTTACTTAATCCATCGATATCCCAACCAAAGGTAATCTTCTTATGGCAAGGCATTCTGTTTCGGTGCAGCCAAACCTCGGCTGACAGGGTGGGGGAGGACGGCAGGGCGGCGTGTGAGGAGTGGGCGGGTGTATTGGAGACTCTTTAGAGCCTGACACTTTGCTTCAGTCATTTCATGTAGGATTAGTTCTTCTGCTCTGGGTGAACAAGTGGCAGCTTCTCCCCTATGTGATGTGTAAACCCTATTGCTGAGGATGGTAGACCCCCTGTGTCCAAATTATTTATGGATCATCAAGGTGTCTTCAGTGGAACATCTGTACCTGAATTAGATTTGCACCACAAAAGGTCTGGAATCACAACTGTTTAGTGTCATTTTGGAAGACTTGCAAAGTACAAGTTGATTCTGTTGAATCTCATCAAAGATTTTAATAATTTTGTTCTCATTTCTAAGGGTAATCTAAAACACCTAAAGTTCTAGAGCTTTGAAAAAATTATCAGAATTTTGAGGCTGACTTTCAATCTAATTTAATCTAAAGCCGATACAGATTTGAGCTAATTCTATTTTTTTTTTTTTTTTCTGTAAAAGTTTGTTTTATAAGAAAAACATTCTAATTATTTATTTGTAGCCTTCCTGCTATGAATGGTGACGGGATATTTTTGCTCTGAACAGAGCAATATCACAGTTTGCCAACCAAAGTTATGCCATATAAAAATGAATTTTATTATGCAATTGACATTTACAAATTGGCTCTAGCATCTTACATTAACAATTAGTATGATTAGCGTAAAGCGGTGGGTTATATTTTTTTAAGTGAGGTTATGTGAAGTTGTCTATAGATTTTTACTTTTAGTAGAAATACGTCATATAACCGTGAGATTGTTGGAAGGGTTACAAGATCCTGAGAGTGGTAGACACTACCAAGCACGCTTGTGATGTAGTCCACCTCATCGGCTGACTTGGAGGATCAGTTGATCATGACTCTGCTGGAATCATTTTCAAAATAAACTACAACTAAAACCAAATTCAAACGTTTCTCCTGTGTTTGGACAGATGGAAGAAAGTGACAGGTCGCACTCGCAACTGATCTTGTGGACTGATGCAGCCGAGGTAGATTCACACAGAAACACAGAACTTGCTCGGCAAAGCAAAACAGCACCAAACATGACGACACCTTTTTGGGGAAATGTGTAGCCTATTGTTAATGTCTACTAACAAAGCTACTTGCTTGAACATTTTAATGTGACTTACTTTAAACTTCAAAAGTCAACTAAAAGAGTCAACACATGTGGTTCAAGAACTTATTAAAACTTTTTCACAAAGCTGACTTCTTCCGTCTACAAGTAAGGGGCATATTATCAATAATTAACCTCACAGAACCTCATTTACAAAATATTCAAACTAACCTTGTAATGAACTGTAAAAAATTGACTGCCTGAGTATTGCCTGTAGAGAATGTAAGGCCTTACCTTTACAGTGAGAGATGCAACAGTCTGCAAGCTTTTCCAAGTCCTTTCTGTCATATACCAAACGTCTTGCTCTCTTGCTTACTTCCAGCCTTAATTAATTAGAAACATGCCTCAAAATATTGTAGAAAACACAGTATGTGTTTTGCATCTCTGTTTGTTCTTTTATTCTTTTAAGCCAATGACACATAAAATTGTTAACTTCTTTACTTTGTAAAAACATCCACCCTAAATAGTGTTGTTGTCAGCACAACTCAGTGACACTTAGATATAATAGGGTAGATTTATCAGAAAAAAGATTGGATTTTTGAGTTTCCATCCATCCATCCATCCATCCATCCATCCATTCATCGTCTGTACCTACTCGTTCCTGATAAGCGCTGCAGGGGGCTGGTGCCTAATTCCAGTGGTCAGGTTAGTCCATCACAGATCAACAGGAAGTACAGGACAAATCATCAAGCACTTACTAGTATTAAGAGAAGTCAATTGAAGTAATGTTCCTGTTTTGGACTTTGGGAAAAAAGTGTCCAGAGACGACCCACAAACTCATTGCAGAAACATGCTGGCTGAGATTCAAGTCAGAAACTTCTTGCTGCAAGAGAACAGTACAACCGTCTCACCGTCGGTACTTCTCTATGATAACTTCTTCTTGTACATGGTCATTTTTTTTCAACAAACGGTAAAAAGAGTCAGAAGTAATTTAAGACTTTTTTTCTTCAAAGAAAATGAGTGTGTTGTTAACTTTTTCTCTTTCTAATGAATGATGCCTCAAATACTTTTTTTAAAAGATCTGACTGAGTTAGAAAACTAAAAAGCATCCAAACACAAAGTTCCAAGCAACGACACAGAGAACACTTCATTTACAATTTATTCTCTTGTATTGAACAGATAAATTACTCATATTTTAACCAACTGACAAGTACATGTCTTTCATCTACAGTGATATATAATACAGAGATGTACCATTTGCTTCTTTCTGCTGAAGCCACTGGCAAGCACAAAAAGGTTGGCAACTTTTCCCCTGTATTTTATTTATGTGGTTGCTCAAGGTTATAATAGGAAAAAAAAATGTGTTTCTCCAAAACCCTTTGAGCGAAAGTTGATATGGGGTTGCTTTGAAAGCTGTCAGATGGAGGTAAGCATTGGGGGTTATTTACAACATTCCATTTAGTCCAAGTTGAGACTCCATTTAGTCTCAACTTGGACTCCATTTAGTCCAAGTCCAAGACCTTCTTGACCTTCTCTGAGAAAAGAAGGTCTCAGAGAATGGCTCAATCTTTATTTTGTGGTGTCAGGTCTTTTTCTGTTCCCATGATAGCTGTGTTGGGTGGCTATTCAAGCCAAGCTTAAGAGGATCTCATGCATGCACATGTTACGTTCAAGGGATCTTGTAGAGTTGCAAGATACTTTAGAATCTCAGATGAACACTAGGAGGATTATTTGTCCTGACTTGATCATGGTGTGCACCAGCTGATACAGTCGCCCTTTCACAGTTGATGAAAGTAACATCCTCTTCAGTCTCATTCACCGTCAAGACGGGATGGTTATGGTTGTTATCTCTTAACTCCATCCGGCGATGTATTACTCTTGTGTTTAAGGTGAATGAGTGTGATGATGATAATGGGGCAATAGGAAATTGTGTGTTGACAATCCATACTGAGGTAGGTCCTCCAAAGTGTTTACTTTAGCTCAGCTTGTTTATTTTGTGAACGCTTTCTTTTCTCCTGTTAACCACTGAACTCTGGTTTTCACAATGCAAATTAAACATCAGCAGTTCATGTGACTTTTACTTGAAAATTAGTATGGACATTAGACATTTGATCAGCAAAACATCTCGAGATCATGTTGGAGGTAAGACTGATACGTTCTTGGGCTTCTGCAGAAAATCTTCTTTGATGTACGAAATTACTTTGAGCAGTCAAAAGAAAAGTTGGTTTATTGGCCTGAAATGCAGCCAGGTTCTTCAGTTGGGAAGCGTGTCCAGTCCCAGCGACGCTGCGTGCTGCTTGGCCCTTAGCCGGAGGTTCTCGATGCTTGTAGTCTTGCTGTTGAGGCTTCCCGGGAGGTTGCCTGGAGCCGCCTGCAGCAACGGGCTGTTCCACACCTGTTGGGCTTGTGATAGGGTCTGGTAGTAGGACTGGCAGGGCAGTGAGCCCAGTGGGGAAGGCATGTTGACATTCATGCCCAGGTAGGGCAGGGAGGACGGTGCACTCATGTCAAAGGATGGGTAGTGCACCAGATTGTTTGTGGCTGCCATGTGCTGCCGAAACTGCTCCTGCAGTCGAAAGAGGCTGAGGGGAGATGAGGCGTAGGAGTTACTCTGAACCAGCCCGCTGGTTACACTGCTGGAGGTTGGCAGGGCGGGGGAGCTCAATGGAGAGTCTGAAAGATAAAAAGGGAACAAGAACTTGTAGTTTGTTGTTTAAATTATTGTTTAAATTAAAACCAATCAATCTCAAAAGTAATTGCATTAGTTTAATTGATGTTTGTACCTGATGTGGGACTGAGTCTCTTGCAGAACGGAGAGCTCCTTCCTGCTTGGACAGACCCGTCTCCTTGCACCTCCTCCCTGAGTTTCACCCTAGACTCTCCACTAATTTCCTCCTCCTCTCGCTCAGCATTATCTTCTGTTGCTGACTCGCTGTCTGATGGCTCTGGGGACGTGACGTTGACTTCCACGCTCATCTCTCCCGGCTGAGGCCGTGCTGCGGCCAGCCGCTCTGACTCTGAGTGACAGGATGAAGAGGACGAAGGAGGAGGAGGAGGACTGCGGACCTCAGGAACCACGGTGGTGGTGGTGGTGGTGGTGTTAGGAGTATTTGTGAGGTCTGTTTTAGAGTCTTCTGGTGAGTCTTCAGCAGCTCCCGATGCTTCCTTCTGCTTCTGTAACTGCTCCTTTTGGAGACTGCGCTGCTTCTTGCGAAATTTGGCTCTGCGGTTCTTGAACCACACCTGGCAGGTGGATGAATAAATTAGACTACCAAAACTAAATCATATTTTTACACTTTTACGTGGACGTCCTCTTTTTACCTGCACACGGGCCTCAGGCAGGTTGGTGCACATGGCCAGGCGCTCCCGCATCACCACATCAGGGTAGTGGGTCTTCTGGAAGGTTTTTTCCAGAGCCTCCAGCTGTTGTGCGGTAAAGGCTGTGCGACTGCGCCTCTGCTTTCTGTGCTGGGAGCCATAGCGGGCCTCAAGGATAATGTCTTGAAATGTACAACCGTTGAGAAAGAAGAAACATGACCAGTTTAATTCAAGGGACTGATAAGTCGAGGGGGAAGGCGAGCTCCTGGTGTAGGTAAATATGTTGCTTAAACAAGCGAAGCCTGTAACAAAGTGAGAAATATAAAATGAGAAAATGTGCAACTGATTCTTACCTGCTAGTCTCTCTGCAAGGGTTAAGGCATGCACTGAGGGCCTGTAGTCAGGTGCATGCTGCGCCTGCTGCGCCGCCTGTTGGTGAAGGTTGTACATGGCACTCAGGGAATTCATGGCGTGCAGAGAGTAGCCGTTCACCCCGTAGTGCTGCATGGCTGACGACACTTCTGCAGAGAGGACAAGCTGCTGTTGGCCCTTTTAACTCAACAGATATTCAATTAAAACATTTTACTATTAAAACACACATTTTGGAGTTTCTTTTTTATTTTTTTATTTTTGTAAAACACGTGGAACTGAATAAATTCAACTGTCAACAAGTTAAATGGAGGCGCTTTTTAGTTTACGCCTGGTCAGACAGTAAATAAGGATGATCTCTGATGAGTTTAAATAAATAATAAGAAGAATATTCTTAATAAGGAAAGTTTTCAGGATGTACTCTATAAAATGCACGAAATATTGAGAAGAAAAACAAACTGATCTAGTTATCAAAAACTAAACATGTTTTAATGACCTGAAGTAACACATCGGTGTGGTTTAAAACTCGGACAGACGGCATGTTTCTTTAAAAAATGGTTTGTGATTTTGGATCAAATATAAAATAAATTGAATAAAAATTGTCCTTAATTAAATAGCTTATTTGCACCTTAGTTTAAAAATAAGAATTATAATAATAATAATAATAATAATAATAATAATAATAATTATTATTATTATTATTATTATTATTATTATTATTATTATTATTATTATTATTATTATACTATCAATGTTAAAAAATAGTTTACTGGCATTGTTAAAATTTTATTTAGTAGTAATAATAATAATAAAATATTTTCGTGTGTTTTTCTCCGAAAGTTAGGGCGAGTTTTTCAGAGTGGAAAGGTTTCAATAAAAACATATTTTTCCTCACTGACTATCAGATCTGCAGTCTGCGATTGATACAAAGTGCAAGAAAAAAAAGAGAAAAAAAACATAGATTATTTTCTTTCTTAGCTCCCGGATAGTCTTGACCAGACTGGGAAACGGCGTTTATCACAATCTGTGGCGGGTCCCAGGTCAGTTCTAGACGCCTGCAGGCTGACGGGACAAACCGTGACGGGTCGTCAGAGAATTATGCACAGGATTCCCTATTGGGCTCCTTTTTTTAATGCGTCTGCAGATAGGTTTCAACTTTACAAGGCTATTAATTTATCATCAGCCCTGACGCGTGAAAGGTGGTCCACATGCGTGCGCTTCGTGGCACTATGTGATTTAAAAGAAATTTTGGACTAATGCAATACAGCTTCTTGTATTTATTTCCATTTTTCTATTCAATTCTATTTTATTTTATTCAATTGCTCTAGAGGGGAATTTAAAAACTCACCTGCCTTGAATTATTTCATCTGCTCAATTTTCTTCCAATCTGCGTGTAAAATGTAACACAATGCTCTTCTTTCAGGACAATGTCACGAAGCCCCGGGCTCTGATTATAGCCTAATTATGCTTATTGCCGTGGATTTATGAGTTATGCTGCATTTAGTAAAGAACCGCCTCGGGGCCGCAGCTCAGCGTTCAGTCGTCAGTTGAGCGTCATTATTTATTTCAAAAGTGTTGTGATGTAAGTCAAAATTATGTTAACAAAAACAAGCAATAAATCAACCTATAACCGTGCGAGATTACTTTAGAGTTGGGTGTAATTTACAGCTATTAAAAGTTTTATTGATATCTGTAAACTAACGTCACTTTTTTTTTTCTTTTTTTTTGGAGATTTATTTTTTCCCTGAAATAAAATTGCTTGATAAGAGCGACCACTTTAAAGGTGTAAATAATCCACTTTGTTTGAACTAATTCTGCAAAGATAAAAATACAAAACACAGCATCAACTCTGATTCAGCAAACACCTTACCTCTTTTTTTCTCCGCGCAATTTGGAGGTTTCTCCGCCGGAATAAATATTCTCTTATCAAACTACTTCTTCCCAAAGTTCGGCAGCCGCCCTCTCATTTTCTTCGCTCCCGGTTTTCCTTCGGTTCGCCGTCTTGAGGATAGTCCGCTGCGTGCGTTTCGCTCCGCTGTCCGCGCTCTCTGTGCCGTGGCTATGGGGAGGATGCAGAGCTGCCATCTACGGGCTTTTAAAGCGCTCCGGGTGGGGTCACCGGGGACGCGCGGAAGCTCCGACTGGTGCGCCAATCACGTCGCTTTCCTCCTCTTCCTCCTGCCGCGGCGTGCACCTCCCTGTCTGTGGACCCCCAGTTTAACATCACTACATCTGAGCTGATTATACAAGACAGATAAATAGATGGATAGAAAACATAAATCTCTCTTTTTTTTTAATTATCCTACTGATTGATAAATGCAACTATTTTGGAGAGGTAAACAACTTTTTACTGAGAATTCATAAATCAATTAATAGATGCACAGGTCTAGATAAATTAATGACTTGCCTGTCTTTATGATATATATTCTTTTCTTTTTCAGAAAAGCAAATGTAGAACTGATGTTTTCCAACCTTTTATCCCTTTATCAAAATGTTATTTCTAACCATTATATAGTAGCTCCCGCATTTGAATTTACAGTAAAGATGTTATATTAAACTACAGTAGAGCATCTGTAGGACATCTGACAACAATAAAAAGTTAGAATATAAAACAAAGCAATCCAATATAAAACTGTAGATGCTCGCTTTAATTTGTTACATTTTTTAGTTAGCTTGTACAGGTACAACTTGCTTTATTAGTCTTCTTTAAATATATATAGCTATATATAAAGCATTTGCCAATCAACACAAATTATGTGTTAATTTGTGTTGATTGGCAACACAAATTGGGTAGTATTAGGTTTGTTTTATGGTCATGAGTTAAATAAATCTTAAGTTCCGACATCAAGCAGTTCCGTCTAACTTAATGAGGCGTTTGCGTTCAGTGGAAAAGATCCGTCACACGCGTGGTAATTAAATGATATGCAAATACTAGGCTCAGGTTCGGCCTCTATGCGCTCTAGCAGTGCGCACAGATCGGCCACTTTCGGGTTAATGCCGCGCTTTTAATTTTCCCTCGCAGCTTCCGCGCAAGTTTTGTGGGAAAGCGGCTGAGATGGAGAGATGCAGCCCGGGCTGCTGCTGTGCCTCCAGCAGCTCCCCGGGCCCCCGGGGGGATTTGGGTTAGGATTGGGTAGACAAGACGCCATTTCACCCCTCTAAAAATGTCTTAAAATGACTGCTGGTAAGAGGATTAAAACAATAATACACCCCTCCACCCTCCCTTCTTCTTCGAGGTTTTTTAGAAAAGATTCCTTCTTGCGAGGAAAAACCGTTTAGGCTGGAATTAAGGGCAGCGAAAGTAGCCTTTTAATGTAAAGCCTGCATATTTTTGCTGAATTTAGAGAGAAGGAAGCAGGTGGAGAGAGATGAGAAGAGAAGGGAGGCTGAGGTTAGACATTCAATCCCGATATCTCAGACTCCTGAAAGTGATGTGTGTGTGAAAATAATTTATTGAGCTGCTGCTCAGTTCAGTTAAAGTTATGTGGTATTTTCTTTTTTTGTTGTTGTTTGTTTTATCAGCCTAATGGAAGGCTTCACAACGTGTTAGAAACATACAGTCTAAAGATGGCTGCTGCAACAAGTGGTTAGCAATCCCAAAATTTTGTTTTAATTTTAACGTAATCACCTAAAAAAAATCAAACAAGTATTTATTTACACATATTTTTTTTCTCTCCATTTTCCTTTTTTTTGTTATTGTTGTTTGTTTACTCTATGTTTTCTTCTCCCTTTTTGTTGTCTGCAGCTGCTTCGCATTTGGGCCTAAAGAGGGAAAAATTGGATTAACTTGTGAACCGATGGACATAAGAACTTAAACTGGAGGTAAATCTGAGCAGTGTCTCTTTGTGGGAACCGTTTCTAAAGCAAAATAAAGCGAGAAGGAATTCCTCTCAGCTGCTCTTCCTTAAATCAGCTTTCCTACGCGACCTAATGCGGCCTAATGTCCAGCGTGGCTCAAGGCTTTCAATGAAGGAGTCAAGAGGCCCGGTTTAGAAGGATTGTATAGGCCAGCAGCAGCAGCAGCAGTCCGTCCTGACCAAGAAATAAGGAACAACCTTATTATTATTCTTCTCGTAAAAAAAAAGGTACAGAGGTGAACGGGATTAAGCGCTTAAAATCGTACAGCTCAAAAAAAAAAAAAAAAAAAAAAAAAAAAAATAAAAATAATAAATTTAGAGCAAGTTTTAGGCCCCGCAACAGTATGGGGGACCTTTGACGATGCCGGAAAAAG